>JASDQU011401273.1:0-44187 GCA_032191745.1 Picea mariana
TCCTGAAAACTGTTAAGTCTGCTGAATTTTGAATGGGACCTAAAATTCTACTTTCTCCATATGAAGTCCAATGAGGTTGGAACCACTCTCAAACATCCTGAAACAATTAATGGTAATGTTAAAAATTTAAGTAAAAGGATGAAAATGAAAGATAAAGGAGAATTGAAAATGAAAGATAAAGGAGAAAGATAAAGGAGAATTGAAAATGAAAGATAAAGGAGAATGTCACTTTTACTTTAAGAATTTAACATTACCATTAATTACTACCCTCAGCTGCACACCAAAACACCTTACAACTCCAACTTTTTTTTAGGTTTTTAGAGGGTTTTAGGATGAACGCTCCCTGGACGCTCCCTCAAAAACCAGGGAGCGCAGTTTTTTATGAGGGAGTGCGCTCCCTAGAAATGCTCCCGAAGGGGAGCGTTCAGGGAGCGCACTTGGGAGCGCGCTCCTTGAACGCTCCCCTTGGGAGCGCGATTCGGGAGCGGGTTCGAGGGGGGGGGGGCGCTCCCCCGCAGCACTGAAGTGGCCATTCTTATGGCAATTGCAACTTTTGATCTTGCTCTTGTCCCTCTTCTGCCTAGACTGCTGGCCCTCTCCCTGACTGTCACCCTTCTTGACAAAAAATTTCCCTTTGCCTTTACTGGTTTTGCTAGCAAAGGCCAAGTTTTCGTCTCCTCCTCCTCCTCCCTGCTTGCTGGGTCTAAACTCACTACGAGTTTCCTCCTGAATGCAGTCATCCCAGAGACTCTCCCACTTGGGAAGTTTCTCCCAGGTACAGATGCCCATGATGAATGGTTTCCATGCCTTGGTGAACCCATTTAGAGCAACATTTCCTAGCTCTGCATCCAAAACATCTTCCCTAATAGCTGCAAGCTGGCCATAGATTTGTGTGATCCTCATAAGGTAGCTAGTCACATTGTTGGAGTTGGTCATTCTGCATTCTCTGAGCTTGGTTCTGAGAATCATCTTCCTACTCATGTTATCAATTTGGAAAAGTGATATTGAGTTCGTTGGTAAGTTCTTTTGGACCAACACTATGGTGAGTGTAACTTCGACATCTTCATCCTTAGTTTTATTTTCCAAGAGAAGTTCATTAAACGATGGGAAGATAAACAAGACAATTTTTCCTTAATTATTGCTTTTCATAATATTAAAAAGAATGGGGATGAGATTGACCCTGATTTTAATGCTCATTTTTCTAAGACGTATTATAAAATTCTTGTTACTATAAGGCCTAATGCTGCTTATGCTTTGATTTTTTATCTTGAGGCATATGATGGAATTTTTGGTATCTTTCTCAAGAGTAAGGAACCTTAAAATTTGGAGGAGGCCTAGGCTGTTGCTATCAAGTTAGAAAGTCATTTTCTTGCAGATTATGGTTTCCTTCCGATCCATGATTTTCAACTATCAGTTGTTACAAGAGTGCAAGAAGTCCTTTTTATTAAAGATGAACCACAACTTGCACCGTATCAGGTTCCTAGAGATGAACAGGATGAGGGTGCCTCAGGCTTAGATGATCAGGAACCAATAGCTGCATCACTTGAGTCATATGCAGAGTTCCAGGAAGATGAAGGTGAAGATTTGAATACTCAAGAGTGTTCATTGGTTCCTTCCATTAATGATGATGAAATATGTTAGGAGGAACCACAAGTTAACCAAGTAGAATTGGATCAAAAAGAGACTTCATTCGTGTGCATCCCAACAATGGTTTAGGAACAACTTGATCAAATACCATTACAACATGAGGAGCCACCTTTGGTTCAACTAGAGGATGATATCCCTTGCATTTTGCCGATAGTCCTGCATTTAGATGTTGTTCTTCAAGATCCTTTGACTGATCAGTGCTTGGATATCATGGTTCGTCATGATCCAGTTGAGTTCAGGATGATGGAGGTATTTCAACAGGTAGATTCTAAGGGTTTCAACTCTCATGCATTCATGCTTATTACTGTTGAAATATGATGTTCTAAATCCCAACCAACAATCTTCAGTCAACCAACACCCTTCAATTATGCCTTCACTAGTATGAAGATTTTCCAGGTCCTAACAAGTTGCCAACTAGGTCTGTCTTTGACCTCAAGTTGGCTCTAAGTTTCAACTGTCAAACAAGGGTTCACTGCTGTTTTATAACAGCAAACTGTTTAGTAATTTCTTTGCTGTTCTGTTACGGTTACATAGGCCATTAAGGTGCTCTAACATGTAGTTTTGTCACAAGATGTTAGCACATGCATACCATAAGCTATATAACACACCTAGAGATCTTTTAGAGCTGAAATAATGCTGTTCTAAACACTAGCATACATGAAAATGAACACAGGTATTTTTGGTCAACATGACCCTAGATAAACCCCCCCCCTGGGGAAAACCAGTTTGAGATGAATGTATATATATGGTGTGCTTCAAGCATGAAATACAACAAGGAAGATAAATATAAATGAACCTGATACTTTGCAAGCTCCTCACAAGCTTTGCAATGGTTCCTTGGGATATGTGTTCCTAGAAGAGTGCGCCCCCTCCTTCCTTGACTTTGCTTGAAGATCCTTGCGCCCTTGCTCTTTCCCTTTGCTGATTGAATAACCCTTGCACACAATCTGCCCTTTGCATGTACTCTCAACAACCCACAAGTCAGATCCCAGAAGGCTCCTCTCCAACTGCTTCCTGCTAGCTTGCGCCCTCACTCCAAGAGTGCGCCCTCCCACTAGTAAATACAGTCACAACAAATAACTGAAGCTCCAACTAGCCTTGCGCCTTCCATGAACATGTGCGCCCAAGCTCGCTGCTCTCTCCTCTGAATTATCACTCTCTACTCTTCACCAAACTCTCATGGTGATCAAGTGAACAATTGAGCCTCTCCTTTGCCCTTGCACCCTCTTTAAGGATGCATAAGGAAACCTAAGAAATGAGTGGATGAGATCATCTCATCTCATCCTAAGTCAATGGTTGAGATCATCTCAAATGAATCTCAACACAAAACCCACTTTACTTAAGTTTCCATAGTTTCACTTTATGTCCCTTAATTCACCCACAAAGTGAATTAATTGTCATCTTAGGCTAAAATGACCAAATTTCACTTTTGACTTAGGTCAAAGTGAAATTAGACATAGAGTACATGGTACATGGTACAAAGTACTTCCCACATGTGTTTAGAAGCTCATAAACACAAAGGGGACCACTTTCCAAGGTACCCAAATCTCAACATAGTAAGTACATCAAGGCACCTTTCCGACATAGGAGATTTCTCAATTGGTTGCGTTGGAAGGTTGACTTTGCTGATCTTTTCCGACGGATTGATCACCTGGCTGCATGGTTACATTGGTCCTTCCAGTATGTTGATGTGATCATGGCAGCTTTGAGGTGAAAATTTTGGTTTTAGGGGTAGTTTCCTTTTCGCATGTCCTTTCAGTTTTTCCTTGTTATTTCATTTCCAGAGTCTTTTCATTCAATTATTTTACTTTTCAGCCTTTACTTAGTGGCGCTGATTTTTACCAAATTATATCAGCATGTGGTCATGTCTTGTGATGCTTTTGCTTTCATAGTATAGTGGCTTTCCATTTTTCTATTTCTGGGTTGAATTTTGAGTGTCTTATCTTTCATATGCCCAGCCTTTGTGTCTATTATTAGAGTGAGCCTCGATGGGGGTTCTATTTGTTCATGTTCCCAGAGCATTGAACCTTTAGGATGGGTAGTTTGAAGGGACATAGGAGAGTCTTGAGTTATCTAATGTCTTGTCTCTTCATTCCTTATTATTGAGTCTTTTGCTTTGAGTTAGTTGTCCCCCTCATCCAACACTAGGGATATGGTACCATTCATATGATATCTTCCTGAGTTATCACTTCGCGTTGAGGGAAGATAGACATCATTGCTCTTCTTTTCAGCAGAACATCCTGCATCGACTTCGATGCATTATCTGCGGATGATACATAAGTAGATCACCTTAGTAGCCGTTAGCCTCATTGATGGTTATCTTACATTTGACAAGGCTGAGCATTATTGGGCCTTGATTGGATGATCCTCGTCATTGTTCGACTTTAGAACATCTTTCACAATGATAGGTTGTGCTTGTACCTTAGGACCCATTGACATTATTGGTGTTGTTCCTTCGCACTTGGTAGGTGTTTACTGTTTACATTATTGACATTTGACTAAGTGGCTCTCTCCCATGAGTCGACTTCAACACATTTACCATAGGGAGAAGTGTACATAGTGGGTAGTAGCAGGTAGTGGATTTGGGTGAGATCCCTTGAGTTTCAATCTTCAGTCGGAGGTTTATATTGCTTTTACTCCATTGCCCATTTGACAGGTTTTGGTATCACATGATGACTAACATGGCCTTTTTCTTTCACACAGGTACAGGGATCTATTTGTATATTCCTTCACTTTTCTCATAGAGTGTAACACCCCTGTTTCCCTCAAATTGTAAATATTATTATTACTGTGAACAAAACTATAGACAGATCTACCATATGAATGTTGGAGAGACAATGAACCCTGCCATAGAAATTAATGTATATATTTTTGTTATTAAATGAAAGAAAATTAGTGGCATGATTGCTGAAAGAGGGTTGCCTAATAGACCATGATGCATGCGAAGGGATGGTGGGGGAACCGGTAATGGTGAGTTGACCCCTGCCAGATCGGTACCCTGCTAGATATAAATGCGTAGCTCAAGAGCAACATTCTGGCCTAGAGAAAACTTAATTACTAGTCAAGCTGGTAGTTGGGAAGTATTCCCTCAAGAGTCAATGGGGGAGATGACAGAGTACCATCTGAAACTTCCTTACTTGACCCACAAAATCTTGCTGGGCAAGGCAAGAAAATAGAGGAAACTCGTGGGCAGAGGGCAGAAGCACAGACGAAAGACACATGAATGGTCTGGAGGACCAATGGAGAGAAGAAGAGCGCACGAGGCTCTCTAGTTCTGAGGAAGAGAACTAGAGAGGAGATCATATCTGTTTTGTTCACTTGAGGAGGAGTAGGAGGAGCAAGAGGATGAGGTCAGTTGCATTGGGAGAGGAGAGCTTGGGCGCATGCTTTCATGGAGAGAGGCATTCAGCTTAGGTCTCAGTTATTTGATGGTGATCATATCTGCTAGGAGGAGGGCGCACCATAGGATTCGATGCACAACTACCTGGTAGGAGTTTCCCTTGGAGGAAGCCAGTTCTGATAGTTTTAGTGGAGAGGCAGCACAGGAGAGCACATTCTTGTGAAGGGATTTCTTCATTGGGTCAAAGAGGAAGGAGAGCGCTTCACTTCAGTGTAGAGAGCAGCAAAAGGGAGGGGGCACACCTGAGTTTGGGCACATCTCTCTCTGGATCTTGTGGCAAGGCTTGTGAGGAGCTTTCTATGTATACAGGTTCCTTTTTATTGTATTACTTGTTGTATCTCATGCTTTGATCATCATTATATAGACATTTATCCCAAACTGGTTTTCCCCGAGGGGGTTTTATTCAGGGTCATGTTGACCAAAAATACCTGTGTCAAATTTATGCATGCTTAGAAGTGTAGATCAGCATTTTAAAGTTAAAGATCTAGAGGTAGTGTTATGTGTGTTAAGTTATATTGCATCTGCTAACATTGAGTAAAGAAAACACTTGCAAGGGCACCTTAAAAGAGCACTTAACCATCAAAACATTGAGCAGAAAGTTGGGTGACTGTTTGCTGTCCTAAAACAGCAAGAGAAGACAACCATACAGTTGAAACTTAGAGCCATACTAAGGTCAAAGATAGACCTTAGGTGCCAGCCTCACAGGACCTCAGAAAAATCTACAAAAACTGCCTAATCCAAGCCTTACAATATATGGTAGAATCAGAGTTATATGCCTAATCAATAATTTTGGATTGAGTGAAAGCTAAGTTCCAGGATTCGGGTCTGGATCCATCAAATTTTTCAAAAGTTGGGATTCAGATATGATGGGGAAATGACATGTACAAACAATATAAATATATTTTTATAACTTTTTAAATTAAAACTTAATTAAAAGCTCAAAAACATAGCACCTATATAAAATAATTATATATTAGATTTTAATGAGGGCATTTTATGAATATATATAAATTTATAAGTTATAATTTTAATATTCTAATACCAAATTTATAAACAACTTTAATATATCTTTAACATAACTTAATATCTCATTATAACTATATAACATAATAAGTTTGTAAGATTAATATATTTCATTAATATAATGTTATAAAATCAGTTTTAATATAAAGTTATAAAGTACATTCATGTTAATATAAAGTTATTTCATTAAACTAATTATTGATCTAAATGTTATTAGTACAAGGCTAAAGCTAAAGTACATTATTTCGGATTTAGATATCATTAATGTACTTAACTTTTATATAACTTTATAACATTAATTATGGAGTTCATATCCATTGTCGGAGATAGGATTTACAAAGGTTTAACAATTATTGAATCTGCATGTAAATCCTATCTCCGACAATGGATATGAACTCCATAATTAATGTGGGCAATCTCCATTTATAAATCAATTAACAAATTTGTTGTTGGATCCATGCGTGTGTGCCTATTGTCACTGGATTCGTCAATTAATCACATCATTTGTTTTTGATTGGGCAGGAATCGTGTGGCAAGCGGATCCGGATCTGAAACATGAATTTGTGGATCCAGCCTCTAGACTTGTTAACCCCTAGATTTTTACCCTTGAAAATATTGAGGGTTAAGAGCCAGCATGCACTATTTTGGCTGGCATTATGAGATTCTCCCAGAGTTTAGCAATTGTGGTTATTAGAGGGTGGTTTGCATCACAGAAGGATATATGATCTGTACGTGGTTGTTTTTGTTTCAGAGTTAGAGCTGCTTGTTTTCCTTTGCATTTGAGAGAGATGTCTACGTACATCAGGTGTCCCTACGTTTTAGGAGACAGTGTTTGAGAGACCCAGTTGACAATCTTGAGTAGTTTTGAGCATACAGGGTTGGTCCTTGCATGATTCTAGGCCCAATGACACTTTTCCGGGTGACATGCAAGAACTTTCTATTTTTTGTAGGATAAGCTTCATGTTGAATTTTTTGATTCTCAGATCTGATAGTTATTGTTTTATAATTTCAATGCAAAATTTTCTTTCATCCCACAATTATCATAGAATAACTATACACTGAAAATCTCAACTATTACAATGCAACGGAAATAACAAGATCTAGAAATATTAACCATGCACAGTAGACACAAGAACACAAGAATTTATCCTGTGAAACCCAACCTTGTGAGAAAACCCAACAGGTTAATCACCTCCCAAGCCTAGCACAACTCCCAAGAGGTAGCGCACAAGATAGAATACCAAGAACTTCAAGTTGCAGTGAATTTTACCCCAAATAATACCTCCTTGAAACTTTTGCCTTCTTTCTCGAGTGAGAGATGAGTGAGTGAGTGTGTCAAATGAAATTAAATGAACCTTTATTTATATTTGTCAAGTCGCCTGCCTTTTTTTTTTCATATGGGGCCGACTTCTCTTCCTGGGTCTTCAATTTTACTTTATTGTTTTTTGCCTTTTACTTGTGGAGGCCTATTTCTCTTCTTGGGTCTTCAATTGCTTCTCGGGGCTTCTTTAATGGTCAGATGGGCATCGTCTTGTCTTCTTGACACTTCTTCTTTTCTAGAAAGGTTGTCCTTGAGCCTGGTTGATGCAATCTTCTTTGGCATGCACCTAGTTGATGTGTTCATTTCCCACATAGCATGTCGAGTCTTTGTCAGTCCTTGTCAAGTCACATGATCGAGGATAGAGACTACACCTGGGCCATTCTCCTTATCCAAGTCATATGGCCATCTGAGGAGAATGTTTGCCTGATTCTAATACATGGAGAACATCAACGTCCTGGGCCATTCTCCTTAGCCAAGTCACATGGCCATCAGAGGAGAATGTTTTCCCGATGCATATGTGCCTCGAGTCTTTGTCGGTCCTTGTCCAGTCACATGATCACGGATAAATAATATGCCTAGTCCATTCTCCTTAGCCAAGTCACATAGCCAATTTGAGGAGAATGTCTGCCCGATGTTGCCAAAAACATCAACACTCCCTCTCAACGAGGGAGACATTCTGCATCACACCAAGCTTGTTCCTGAAGTATTCGAACTTTTCCTTTGACAGAGGTTTGGTGACAATGTCTTTAATTTGCTGATCTGTGGATATGTATTCGAGCTTCATTGCTCCCTTCTGTACCATGTCTCGGATGAAGTGGTATTTGATCTCAATATGCTTCGACCTGTCATGGAATATTGGATTTTCTGAAAGCTTGACACAACTTTGGTTATCACAATGTATCAAAGTCGTCTCTAGATGCTAATCAGATAGTCCTGTAAGTAGTTTCCGGAGCCATACTGCTTCACGACTTGTGACACTGGCTGCGATATACTCCGCTTCTGTTGTATTGAGTGCTATAGAAGTCTGCTTCCTGCTAATCCAGGATATCATAGCTAATCTTAAGCTGAAGCAACACCTCGAGGTGCTCTTTCTGTCCACTGCACTCCTTGCCTAGTCAGAATTTGTATATCCCTGCAACTTCACCTCACCACTTGAGACATATCTAAGGTCATATCCAACTGTACCATGCAAGTACCTCAACACATGCTTTGCTGCAACCCAATGGTAGTGCTGTGCAACCCAATGGTAGTGTCTCGACTCTACCATAAACTGGCTCAAGGTGTTTATTGCAAAGCAAATATCCGACCTGGTATTAACTAGTTACATCAAGGATCCAATCAACTAGATCTGAATCTGATGTAGAATCACTCAAATTCTTCAGATTTGTCTCCATAGGTGTAGCCATGGACTTGTAGTCCATCATACCAAATTTGCAGAAAATCTCAATTGTATATTTTCCTCATCCAAGGAAAATCTCGCTTGGTCTCTGCCATACCTCCAATCGTAAGAAATAGTGCATCAAGCCAAGATCCTTCATCTTTAATTCCGAGGCCAACTCCCTCTCACACCTAATAATGAGCCATTCTGCTCCTGCGAGGAACAGATCATCAACATATAGCACCAAGATCAAGGGATCTCCATCAACAACCTTGTAGTAAAGGTTGGGATTTGCATCACTCTTGGTGAACCCCAAGCTCATCAAGTATCCATCAATCCGGGAGTACCATGCTCTGGGTGCCTACTTGAGTCCATACAATGCCTTATTTAATCTACAGACATGGGATTCCTTCCCATGTATCACAAAACCTTGGGCGTTGCTCTATGTACACTTATTCCTCAATCACACCATAGAGGAACGCGGTCTTTACATCCATCTGATTTAATTTCCAACCCATAACTGAAACAAGAGAAATAATGGTCCCGATGGAAGTGTTCCTGGCGACTGGAGCAAATGTCTCTTCATAATCCACTGCCTCTTTCTGGGAGAATCTTCTTGCCACAAACTTGGCTTTGTACTTTTCGTTGCTGCCATCTGTTGCATGCTTGATTTTATAAATCCACTTGGAAGTTACTACTGACTTCCCTTCTGGTCTCGAAACGACCTCCCACACATCATTCTTCATGATGGACTAATACTCCTCCATCATGGCTGTTAGCTTTTTAGCTCGGGAGGTACTCCGTGTTGAATTTTAATGCTTAGCTCATGCACATGTAGTTTATTTCAATTTAGCATGTACTCGAACCATAAACAATGCAACAATACCATATACAATAGCTGCAGTAACCAAGATCACAAGAAGAATAAAACCATGCACAAGAAAACAAGAAGTTATCTTGGGAAAACCCTTCTCAATCAAGGGAAAAGCCCAACAATCCTTTACTATAGAGTCAAGAGAAGATCCCCCACACCATAAACCATAGAGCACACAAGAGGGTGCTTCTATGACCTTGAAACTTGCGCCTAAGAAAAGTGCGCACTTCAGCTGTACAAGTAGCTTGAGAGAATGTTGCAACGAAGTGTGTGAGAGTGATCCACAATGGGGATCTACTCTCTTATTTATACAAGACCTAGCACACCAATAGGTGTGTCCATTGGCACAATAGGGCCGACTTGTACTACTCAAAAACATAATTAATCTTTGACACAATATTAATTATCTTTACATGGTGGGGCCGACTTGTACCCTTTACAACACAAATTAGGGTTTACACAATTATCTTACTCTTAGACAATATAGCAAGGATCTCTCACATCCTCTAGTGCTCAGCGACTAGGGACACGTCCACCTATGCTCAGCCACAGGGATGTCACTCTCAACAGATCAACTCAACTAAGTCCATAGGAGTACCATCTGGAGAGCCATCTCAAGTCCAATCAACTAAGTCCATAGGTGTCTGACAGGAGACCATCTCAAGTCGTCTCAACTCAATCCAGAGGAGCACGACAAGAGACCACATACGTCATCTCATCTCAGTCCATAGGAGTATGACACACCCATCACATGGGTTCTCTCACAGATCGTCTCAACTCAGTCCAGAGGAGAACGACCCAAAGAATGTCTCATGAAGTTGCAATCAACGACACTCCCTCTCAGCTAGGGAGGCATTCTCCACCAGGCCAAGTCTCTCACGGAAGTACTCGAACTTCGTCCTCGCAAGCGGTTTGGTGAAGACATCTGGAACTTGCTCGTGTGTAGAAAGGTACTGCACATGTACTGCTTTTCTCTATGCCATATCTTTGATGTAATGGTATTTGATCTCAATGTGTTTCGATTTATCTTGAAACACAAGATTCTCGGAGAGCTTTACACAACTTTGGTTATCACAATGGATAACGGTGGAATCCATGTCATGACCAAATAAGTCTGCAAGGAGCTTGCGAAGCCACAATGCTTCAAGGACTGCCACACATAATGCAATGTACTCTGCTTTTGTGGTACTTAAAGCCATAGAACTCTGTTTCCTGCTGCACCAGGAAACCATGTTAGATCCCAAAGTAAAACAACAACTGAAGGTGCTCTTTTGGTCCACTCTGCTCCTTGCCCATTTTGCATTGGCATATCCTTGCAATCTCATGTCTACATCGGTGGCATATCACAGGCCATAACCAACTCTGCCTTGTAGATATCTCAACACATGCTTCGATGCTATCCAATATGTCTGTCTCGACTGACTCATAAATTGACTGAGTACACCCACTGCATAACATATATTAGGTCTGGTGTTAACCAAATACATCAATGATCCAATCAGCTGTCTGTAAAGATGTGGATCAATCTCTCTTGAATCGAAAGAAGCCTCGTTAATTTTGTTCAAATTCATGACCATCGGTGTAGGTATGGATTTGTAGTTTGTCATCCCGAATTTCTTCAATATTTGAACTGTGTATTTTCCTTGACTCAGGAAAATACACAGTTGAGATATTGAAGAAATTCGGGATGACACGCTGCAAATCTCATTAGTCCTCTGCCACACTTCTAGTCCCAAGAAGTAGTGCATCATACCAAGGTCCTTCATCTCGAATTCAGAAGCCAAGCAACACTTGCATTCAACAATAAGGCTTTCTGAACATGTTAGGAATAAGTCATTAAGATACAGGACCAAAATCAGGCACTCGTCACCAACAATGTGATAGTATAGGTTGGGATCAACAACACTCTTGTTGAAGCCCAAACTCATCAAGTATCCATCATTCTTCTCATACCAAGCAGGAGGTACCTGCTTTAGTCCATATAGGGTTTTCGTCAACCTGCACACATGAGACTCCTTCTCATGTTTCACGAATCCATCTTGCTGCTCGATGTAAACTTCTTCCTCAATCTCACCATTGACAAAGGCTGTCTTTACATCCATCTGATGTAGTTTCCAACCCATGGATGCAACTCGGGCAATAATCGTACGGATGGAAGTGTATTGGGCAACATGAGCAAATGTCTCCTCATAATCTATTCCCTCCACCTGAGAGAGTCCTCTAGCCACAAATCTTGCTTTGTACTTCTTGACACTTACATCAGCTGCATGTTTGATCTTACAGACTTCCCTTTCAGTCTCGGAACAATATCCGACACATCATTCTTCATGATGGACTGATACTCTTCGGTCATAGCATCTTGCCAAACCTGTTGACCTGCTGCTTCTCCGTGACAAGAAGGCTCAGTATCAATGATGTGGCTCATAGCTGAAACATAGCTCAAAAATCTCTGTGGTCTCTTGCTCTCTCAGAATGTACCACGGAGAGCTGCATGTCCCTCTGCCTCCTGCAGAGTCTGTCGAGCCCATGCAGGCCTTTTCTGTCCTACTGCAATGTCTCTGGGAACATCAACTGGAGCTATGAGATCAACTGGATCAGTAATTGTCTCCCTTTGAACTGCTGAAGGGGGAGAAGGTACTATCTCGCTGTCAATCTCCATCTGAGATTCTCTGGATCTTCGGAAGGCTATCTCTTCCTCAAATGTGACATCTCTGCTAACCTCGATTTGTCTTTGACCAGAGATGTATATATGGTATGCCTTCGAGGATTCACTGTACCCCACAAATGTACCCTTTCTGCCTGAAGGGTCTAGCTTGGTCCTCTTTTCCTTGGGTACATGAAAGTATACTAGACACCCAAATATCCTGAAGTGTCCAACCTCAGGCTTCACTTCGGTGAAAGCTTCTTCGGGAGTCATGTTCTTTAGAATCTGATGAGGACTCTTGTTCTGAACATACACAGTTGTCATGGATGCCTCTTCCCACAAAATCATAGGTAGATTCTAATCATGTATCATTGCTTTGGTTGCCTCGATGATTGATCTGTTCTTCCTCTCTGCAACCCCATTCTGTTGAGGGTTATAAGGAATGGTGTACTCCCTCTTGATCCCTGTCTCAATCTAGAAATCACTGAAATCCCTCGAGGTGTACTCTCCTCCTTTATTTGATCTCAACACCTTGATCCTCCTCCCGGACAGGTTCTCAACCTGAGTTTTAAACTCTTGAAATCTCGCAAGGACTCCATCCTTGGTCTTCAAGAAGTAAATCCACGTCTTCTGAGAGATCATCGATGAAGAGCACATAGTACAAATATCCGTTCAAGGAAGCAACAATCATGGGTCCACAAACATTATATGTATCAAGTCCAAGATCCCCTTAGATCTATTGTCACTGCTCGAAAAGGACCCCTTGACATTCTTTCCAAGAGCACAACCTCCGCAAACGCCATCATGATCAATATGTATCTCTGGAAGGCTTGTCACCATCTTCCCTAGAGCGGGAAGGGCTCTATAATGTAAATGAGAAATTCTTCTATGCCATAGCTCGCTCAAGCTGATAGTATCATGTAACAGGGCCTAGACTGGTCGGACAGTCAGTCTGTACAAACTGTTTTCTCGAACACCAATCACTCGGGCAGAATCCATGTGTGAGTTCTTGTGCCATGCAAGAACTTTTCCTTCAGAGAAAGTAACCTTGTAGCCTTTAAGGCAGAAACAAAGGCAAGGTTCCTCTTCATTCCAGGTACATACAGTACCTCACTTAATTGAAGTGGTATATCAGAATCTAGTTGGAAGGTAGAAGTTCCAACTACCTTCACAGTATATATGGCATTATCACCAAGTACAACATGCAGACGAGACTCTTTCTCTACAAGATCTATAAGATGTTCTCTATATCTAGTCATGTGCCTGGAGGCAACACTGTCAATCAACCAAATATCACTATCAATAGGAACTGTACCTGAGAGTGCTGAAATGAAGAAGAATGCTTCATCTTTTATGTCTTCATCTCTCTGATGTGGTTCTGGATCAAGATTTGCAGTGGAAGCATGTTGTCTTCCTTTCTTCCTGGCAGGACAATTTCTCGCAATGTGTCCATATTTGTCACATCTGAAACATTGAATCTTTGAATTGTCATTTCTATATTCATGACTTGAAGCTGTTGAAGCTTTCTTGTCTTTGAATGCTTCGTTGAAACTTCTTCTATTCCTTCTGCCTCTCTTTGCATGAGAAGCAAGAGCTTGATTGTCATCATGATGGGAGTCTTGCACTCCTCTGGCTATAAGTCTGGTTTCCTCCTGAGTACAGTCTGTCCATAGACGATCAAACTCGGGTAGATTTGCTCTTCCATTGATTCTTTGAAGAAATGGTTCCCAATGTCTTGGAAGAGCATTGAGAGTAGTCATGACAAGTTTTGTGTCTGTTATGGTTTCCCCAATGCAACCTAGATGATCTCTGATCTCTGAGATCTTCATGAAGAAGGTAGCAATGGTGTCAGCTTTTGTCATCTTGATATTTTGAAGCTGGTGCTTCAATGTAAGAGCTCTGTTTGTGTTGTTGCTCTCAAACATCTTCTTCAATGCATCATACATTTCATAAGCTGTCTTTAGGGTAGAGATGCGAGGTAGTAGATGATCTCTCACTGAATAGATGATTATCTTCCTTGCTTTGACATCGTCTGCCTTCCAATCAACCTTCTCTTCATCTGTTGCTGGTAGAGTCTTTTCTATCAAACTCAATAGGTCACTCTCTTCTAGAGTGATTTGTAATCTTTATTTCTAGGAGGTGAAGTTGCTTGATCCATCAAGCCTATCTTCCACCAAAGTTCTGTTCATCATGGCTTGTAGATTCTTCACAAACCCTAGCGGCTAGGCTAGAAACCCTAGCTTCAGAAAACCTGACGGCTAGGCTTAGGCTAGAAACCCTAGGTTTCCTTGGACTTATGATAGCCAACAATAAGCCTTTAGATAGTCAAAAGTGTTAATGTTTATGCCATTATTATAGTTGTTTGCATTTCAATAGATAAGAGCATAATAAGAACAAGATCACTGAGAAATACACATTCACAAGAGACACAACATTTATCCTGGGAAACCCTCTAGGGGAAGAAAACCCAGCAAAAACTTCCTTATCATAAATGGCTTATACAATGTTCAAGAGATAACTCAAACCAATACAGAAAGTCCTCCCCAAAAGATGCGCCACTCTTCTTCTCCTCTCTTCAACTTCCAATTGCAGCTTGCCTCATAAGATAATGAGCAAATGAAGTGTGTCTAAGAAGTGAGGCGCTAGCCTCTTATTTATATCAATCTGGCACGTGTGAAGAGTCACCATCTGGCAGGGCCGACCTCTCACTCTGGGTAGGTAAACCCACCTTTAATTAATTCTGGGTCTTCCATTATAACAGCTGGGGCCGACTTCTTATTCAACACTTTGTAATTGTCCGATGACCAATCCGCAAAAGGGGATTTGGTCCTTATACAATTACCGAAATGATTAATCCTCAATGGGGATTAATCCAATAACAATAATAATAATAATAACATGATTAATCCACAATGGGGATTTAATCCAATAATAATAATGACATGATTAATCCACAATGGGGATTTAATCCAATAACAAAATAATAAGAATGCTCTTCGTAGTTACATTATTTCAACAAAAAGAACCCTAGTGAAGTTCCAGGGTTTTGTAGAAACCCTAGAAACCGAAATTTGCAGAAACCCTAGAAACTCGAGGGTCGAAAATCAAAATTTCTTTGGTTTGCAATCTGAGAGTTGCAGGAGGTGTGCTGAAGGAGGCCGTACTTGCTTATGCTAAAAATAGGCCCAACGTTCCAAGGAAAAGTACTAAAACTAGCTTGACAAGGAAAAGGGTAAGGGCGTTTTTTTTGCAGTTGCAACAAGAAGGTGATGTCTAGCTTGAAATAGCTTGTGCAATGGCTCTTCAGGAACATTGCTCTGATACCATGTTGAATTTTAATGCTTAGCTCATGCACATGTAGTTTATTTCAATTTAGAATGTACTTGAACCATAAACAATGCAACAATACCATATACAATAGCTGCAGTAACCAAGACCACAAGAAGAATAACCATGCACAAGAACAGAAGAAGTTATTTTGGGAAAACCCTTCTCAATCAAGGGAAAACCCCAACAATCCTTTGCTATAAAGTCAAGAGAAGATCCCCCACACCATAAACCCTTGAGCACACAAGAGGGTGCTTCTATGACCTTGAAACTTGCGCCTAAGAAAAGTGTGCACTTCAGCCGTACAAGTAGCTTGAGAGAATGTTGCAACGAAGTGTGTGAGAGTGATCCACAATGGGGATCTACTCTCTTATTTATACAAGACCTAGCAGAACAATAGGTGTGTCCATTGGCACAATAGCGCTGACTTGTACTACTCAAAAAATTAATTAATCTTTGACACAATATTAATTATCTTTACATGGTGGGGCCGACTTGTACCCTTTACAACAAAAATTAGAGTTTACACAATAATCTTACTCTTAGACAATATAGCAAGGATCTCTCACATCTTCTAGTGCTTAGCCACTAGGGACACGTCCACCTGTGCTCAACCACAGGGACGATACTTTCAACAGATCAACTCAACTAAGTCCATAGGAGTACCATCTGGAGAGCCATCTCAAGTCGACTCAACAAAGTCCATAGGTGTTTGACAGGAGACCATCTCAAGTCGTCTCAACTCAATCCATAGGAGCATGGAAAGAGAGGAGCATGACAAGAGATCACACACGCCATCTCATCTCAGTCCAGAGGAGTATGACACATCCATCACATAGGCTCTCTCACAGATCGTCTCAACTCAGTCCAGAGGAGAACGACTAGGATAATGTCTCATGAAGCTGCAATCA
The DNA here is from genome assembly GCA_032191745.1 of Picea mariana. Taxonomy (NCBI): domain Eukaryota; kingdom Viridiplantae; phylum Streptophyta; class Pinopsida; order Pinales; family Pinaceae; genus Picea; species Picea mariana. The sequence goes on from JASDQU011401273.1 coordinate 16,526, forward strand.
ACAACACTCCGCATGTGTGTCTTGTATGCAGAAGTAACCTTGTACCTACACCATGTAGATTTTCTGAGGTCCTATGAGGCTGCCGCCTAAGGTTTGTCTTTGACCTTAGTATGGCTCTAAGTTTGAATTGTGTGGCTGTCTTCTCTTGCTGTTTTAGGACAACAAACAATCACCCATCTTTCTGCTCAATATTTGATGGTTAAGTGTTCTTTTAAGGTGCCCTTGCAAGTGTTTTCTTTAATCAATGTTAGCACATGCAATATAACTTAAAACACATAACACTACCTCTAGATCTTGAAGTTTAAAATGCTGATCTACACTTCTAAGCATGCATAAATTTGACACAGGTATTTTTGGTCAACATGACCCTGGATAAAACCCCCTCGGAGAAAACCAGTTTGGGATAAATGTGTATATAATGATGATCAAAGCATGAGATACAACAAGTAATACAATAAAAAGGAACCTGTATACATAGCAACCTCCTCACAAGCCTTGCCACAAGATCCAAAGAGAAATGTGCCCAAACTCAGGTGTGCCCTCTCCCTTTTGCTGCTCTCTACACTGAAGTGAAACGCTCTACTTCCTCTTTGACCCGTTGAAGAAATCCCTCCACAGGAATGTGCTCTCCTGTGCTGCCTCTCCACTGAAACTGTCAGAACTGGCTTCCTCCAAGCGAAACTCCTACCAGGTAGCTGTGCATCCAATCCTATGGTGTGCCTTCCTCCTAGCAGATATGATCACCATCAAATAACTGAGGCCTAAGATGGATGCCTCTCTCCATGGAAGCATGCGCCCAAGCTCTCCTCTCCCAATGCAACTGACCTCATCCTCTTGCTCCTCCTACTCCTCCTCAAGTGAACAAAACAATGAATGAAGCCTCCTCCTCAAAATGCGTGCCTCCTCTAGAAAATGCGCCCCTCTCTATATAGCATGCGCCCTCCAAGGAAACGATGGCTAAACCTCCATGGATAACCTCTCCATGCAACCTCAACCCAACAAGAGCTTCTTCCTCAAGCTCTCATACAAGTGCACCCTCCTCTCCTTGATAAATGCGCCCCTCCTCTTCCCCAAAACTCACAAGTGGGCCCAATGGTTAAGAACATGTGTTATCTCCGGGGAGGTCACAAGTTCAAAACCGGCGGGGGGTAGGGATGCTCATATTGCCCTGTTTTGACAAGGCTAGAAGGGTAGACGACCCTTGGGATAGAGGTTCACTTCGGTGGGACTCGGGACGTCTCGGCCCTTGCTGAGTCACAAGTTATTGGTATATTGGATATACTCTTGGGAGGTTGCTGTTCCCATGGTTAAAAAAAAAAAAAGAAGAATGAATCTCAAAATGCACTAAACCCTCACTTTAGCCTCCTTTGGCCAAGCCCTAATAGATCAATGGCCTAGATCCTATCTAGCCAAGTCTAATCAATGGGTGAGATCTCATCCAAAATTCTCACTAAGTAAACCTGTTATCACCCTATAATTTCCCAGGCCGAGGAGGAAATTGGCAGGGGTAACCACAAACCACTTCGAGTCAAGGATCTAGCCCTCCGAGACTTAGAGAGGGATCTCTCTGTCAGATTTAGATTTGTTTGAGCATGGATCTTAGGCTAGTTATAAGGACAAAAGATTTGTGTTTAGGGTTTTTTGGTTGAGACAACAGAAGAGGGCCATTGGGGAAAAATGGAGTCAAGAGGTTAAGATGATAGATGAATGAATAACTGAGACAAAATGTAACCAGGCAGGGTAATCAGGTCAGTGGATCCTTTGAGCTTATAAAATGGGAAAAGAAGAATAGATCGAAGTTCATTTCAAATGTAGAGCAGAGCTTATCCGAATTCTACATTTCAAACTTAGAAGAAAACATAAATATTGTTTCGAGCCAGCACAGGGTGTTAAGAACAAATCCTGCACATCATCTTCTCATAAACAATACAGAAAGAAACAACATGTGAAACAGGACAATAATAAGTTACATCAGGGGAAAAACTTCACCACTTAAACACGACACAAAAATCTGGAAATATAATGCCTTTGTATTCATTCATAACAATCACTTACAGTTTTTGAAACATTTTTACAGTGGATGGGGACATTTCCATGCCATCCTTCCCTGCCCGTCTAACTGAACAACCACACTTTTTACTGTGGCCTCTATGGGCTTATATAATTTTCACAAAACAGTTTCAGATCCTCAAAACATGCATCTGGAAATTACAATTGTTTATAAAATCTATCCTATTACAAAATTCTAGGAGGTGGATCCTATTCATAAGTGATTTAACACTATAGTCTTCGACATCTATATAGCCTTGCTGGATGATGATAGAATTGATTGAAATCTTTCGCTGACACCTGAGCCATGAATCAATTATCTTCAACCAAAATGGAATCATCTTTGAACCTTTTTCCTTTGTATTTGCCTTAAAATCTGAAAAGATGTTCCATCTCATCTATTTAGGAGTTGGGATGCATCTGGAAATCTCCTTGAGTGATTTGGCAACAGATGGATCTGCTCTGGGAGAACATATTGTTTTTCTATCGATCTCTGTACTTTCGACAGCTAACACGTATAGAACATAGGTGATTTAGCTGCCGAAAGTTAGGGGATTCGACAACTAACAACACCTTTGTGGACCCAAATAAGCTGCTGAAAATCTTGAGTTTTCAAAAACTGTTCAAAATTGCAAAATTTGATTCCTTTACTTTGTCTAACTCTTAGGATTCCTTGTTTAAGTCCATAGCAACTTCAACCAAAGCTTCTAGACCAAGGTGAGCTCTTGGTTTTGGTTTTCAATATCCTAGCTTAAACCTCAAGAGTTTGATCATTTGGTAAAGTTTCTGGTTTTTCTTAGACAGTCTTTTATTCTTCCTTTTCAGAGCTACATACATCAGAGCTAACCTTTTAAATGAGTCTCTTACCTCATCAGATGTTCTTTTCATAGCTTGATTCTGAGATTTGATGACTCTTTCTAACAGCCTAAGCTCTGTCACTTCCTCTTTCAACTTCTGAATCTTGGATGCTCTACTGAGCTTCTTTTTTGTCGATGTCTCAGGTACCTCAAAGGCTGGAGTTTCAACTTTAGTTTCCTCTCTCTCCTCTATGAGTGGTTCAGACTCAGAATCTGAGTATGGCAAATTCAAGATGTTTTTAGTAAGAACACTGCTCTGGCCCTCTATTCCCTGATCAAAATCAAGCTTCCTTATTGCCTTCTTAGACCTAGGTGAAGGGGTTGGCTATTCTGTCTGAACTGGTGACAGAGCCCTTCTCTTTCTCTTACTGCTCTTTGGTGTAGATGACTTCTTGGTAGGTGTCTTCTTACCCTTAGGCTGGATCTCTTGCTCAAATTCTCCCCAAAATAGAAGATAATCCCATGTTTTCTCTCTTCTCTGGAGTTCCTCCATCACTATAAGCTTAATAAGACCATGCTGGAACAATCTACTATTTGCTTTCTCAGGTTTAGCTTGGACTTTTTGTGCCATCTTGGTAAGGCTCCTATGAAGATACTGAGGCAAATTCAGAGGGTTTCTGCCTGTGAAATGATTGATAAGCCTGAAATGGTACAACATGACCCTGCCATACCTCCCTTCATAGGTTATGTACACCTGAATAACCTTCAGCAATTTTTGCCATTTGTCTTCCAAGAAATTCCTGGGAACGTCCTTTTGCCAAATAATGCCCTGGAATTCTGTCTTAAGGTAAGATCTGAATTCAGTGTCTTTGATGGCAGTGGTCTTGAACCATCTCTCACCCTCTCCAGGCATCTCAGTTGCTGCAGCAACACTTGCCTCATCTATCTGCATTTCCAGAGGACCCAATTGCACTTTTTCTCCATCAAAACTTTTGGCAAAGGCCTCTGCAATTCCCTGATGATACCCTTGTAATTTCTTACAAAACCTGAAGCAACTTGCATCCTTGAACATTTGAGAAATCTCTGGATGAGATTCCAGATAGGAAACATCTTGCAACTCCCTCCTGAGCAATGCTCCTCCAGTAGTCATCTGCAAAAAACCTATTAATAACTTGAAAATACTGAAATCTAGGTTGATGGATGGGAGACCAGCGCTAGGAAAAAGGAGAGAGGAAAAACAGATGGAAATTCGTGAGACGAACAAATTTGTGGATGGCTGAGCTTTTAAAACAAACACTCAGCAAATAAGGAACCTTAGATCATGATGTTTATTTAAAACCGACTCAGACATACCTCCATGTGATTTGCTGCACGAAATGGTGATGGCAAAATGAAATCATGATGGGGTTTTCAAATTGATATCTTAGGGTTTAATGATTTTTTAAAACATCAATTAGAATCATAATGAGTCGCCCAGATCGTGACAAATGATCTTCATAGACGATTTCGGCAGCATTTAAGATCATCATGACCTGTGTAATGATAGTGGTTTGAGAGCCCGATGGGACAGTCTAACCATTAGCAAACTCTGCACTTTTGGCAACTAACTGAGAGTTGCACCTACGTTTTAGTTGCCGAAACTGGGAACTTTCGACAGCTTGCAACACATAAAAATTTGACCCTTAGCTGCCAAAAGCTATTTCTTTGACCTTTTATATTCAAAAGTTTCAAACCATCTCTTGCTAACTTTGGATATACCTGGACACCTCTTTGAAATATAAGATACACCACCAGACCATTACTCTTGAGCTTCTTATCATGAAGACATTCTCAAAATGATCAGAGCAAAATTTCCAAATAGGTAACTGGAGACCAGATGACTATATCATAGGACCCTAACAAAACCCACTTTCCTTAGTTGCTTTATGTCTATTAATTCATCCACATTGTGAATTAATTATCACTTTAATGCTTAAGTGACATATTTAACTTTTGACTTAAATCTCCTAAGTCAAAGTGAAATTAGAATCATAAAGTAAAGTACAAGGGTACTAGTCTTCCCCCTTTGTGCTTAGAGATTCATAAGCACATGGGGACTACTTTCCAAGGTACCCAAATCTCAACACACTACTAAACACTTGACTTTGTTATGGGTTTTTATAAAGTTGTGATAAAGTGGTTCTTTTATTAAAGTGACTTTTTAATAAAGTGTACCTTCCAATATTAAATTGGTTTTATCTCATAAAGTGCACTTGTGTTATACAGTGAAAATGTACTTTAATATTTTTAAGTGATTTATTTTGGAGGGAATGAATCATGACCCTTTACCTTGTAAAGGCAATATTAGATCTAGGGTTGGAGAAGGTGAAGGGTCACTTTCAGATTATAAGAGAATGCATTGGGTAGTGTGCAAGACAACAACGAGAAGAGTTTGAGAGAGATTTCCAAGAGAGCTTGAGAGAGGAAAGAGGGCAGCAAGGAGGGCTCATTTCCCAAGAGAGATTGGGCACAAATCCCAAGAGAGTTTTCTGTGTGAGAGTGTTGTAACTTGCTGTTGTAAGAGAGGCCGTACTGTACAGATTTGTATAGTTCGTACAACAAGCTGGGAGGGCACTGATTTTGAGGCAGCATTGCTACACGCAAATCGAGGCTGCTTTTCTAGTGTTTTCTCTTTGTGAAGAGGATGTTTTTTGTTGCTGTCCGTACAACTGCTATTTGGCACAGATTTCAAGGTGTTGAAAGAGGGCAGGGCCGTACAACAGTGCAAATGTTTTGGGCACGTTTTCCAAGGCAGAAAGTTGGGACTATTGGGTGCTGTAAGTTATATCTCTTGGCTATAAATGTATTGCTGCTACTGATATATCTTTCCTGAAGCTAATAAAATCTCTCTCTCATTGCGTTTCCCCACATTGGGGTTTTCCCTGGCATTGCCTAAATTTATGAGTTTTTCTTGGTTGAATGATTGTTGTTCATTGTGTTTATTCCGTTGCAAAATTGCTTAGCAATGTGTATTTCTGCTTATGGTATTTCTAAATGTGGGTTTAGACATTTCAGAGTTCATAGAAGACAATTATCTCTAGGTTGCTAAGTGTATGACAAAATATTTATAAGCAGATTTTGTCATTTAATTTCTACATGGTATTAGAGCTTGAGCTTTGAGTGACAGTGAGCAGTGAGATTTTTGGGCAAGGGTTGAAGGGGGAAATCTATTGCTTGTTTTCCTTTGAATAGTGACAGGGAATATGGCTGCATGCATTAGATTTGAGGATTGGTTGGATGGTATTTCCAACTATTTGCAGTGGAAGGTCTGGATGTCAGCTGTTCTCAAGGAGAACAAGATTTGGAACTATGTCAGTTCTATTGTTGTGGCTCCCACATCAGATCTTATTGCTTTGGATTTGCATGAAGTAAAGGAGGCCAAAGCTCAGAGGATCATTCTGGATGGTGTGAAGGACCCTTTCATTCCACATCTGTCTGAGAAGAAGACAGGTTATGACATGTGGGAAACTTTGAAGAATTTATTTGAGGCTAAGAATGCCAATCGGAAGATGGCCTTGAAAGATACACTGCATGACTCGAAGATGGCTAAGGGTGATGATGTTACATCATATCTTACCTGGCTAGCCCAAGTTAAGGATGAGTTAGCTGCAGTGGGAGAGATCATCTCAGAAGCCGAGTTGGGGAGGATAGCCTTGAAAGGATTCACAAAGAAATGGGACGACTTTGTGAAGTGTGTGGTGGGTCGAGAAAATTTTCCAGATTAGAGCAGGTTGTGGGACGACTTCACTCAGGAGGAGATCATGATGGGGTCTCATAGCAATGGTCAGAAGGAAGACAGAGTTGAGGAGAATGTTGCTCTTGCTGCAAAGAGCAAGAAGAAAGGAAATTCCGGGAGGGGATTTGAGTAAAGTCAGATGTTACTGTTGTAACTAGTTGGGGCACCTTGCTTCTCAGTGTCCCGAGAAGAAGAAGAAGAGGAAGGAATAGGAGGGGCCTGAGACAAATGCTACAGCAGCCACGGAGGACTTTTCTTCTAACTTTGATAAGGAATTTTCTTTGGTTACTCTAGTATCCAGTGTTGATAGTGGAGGATTTGGCGGTGATTTCAGATGGATTGTTGACAGTGGAGCCTCTTGTCACATGATGGGAATCTAGCAAGCATTCCTTATTATCACAAAAACAGGTCCTGACTGACTAGTGGAGACTAAAGGTGGTATGGCACGAGCTGTACGTGGAGTTGGAAGGGTTAGATTCTGACTCGAGTATGGAGGATTCCTGGAGCTTGATGGAGTTTGTTTTGTTCCAGGGTTGAGGGTTAACTTGCTCTCAGTCTTAGCCTTGGAGGATGTTGGATTTTGTACATTGTTCAAGAGGGGACATGTATTTATTTATAGGGAGGGAGTGGACCCGGTGGAACCACAATTGATTGGTGGTCGGGTGGATAGGTTGTACATGTTGCAGGACAACCTTTAGGGTATGATTCAACGTCGGATGAGGAGCAAGAGGCTCCTGAGACTGCGGTGGGCCTAAGGATTTAGTCTTGCATTCCGAGAGAAGAGAGAGTCTCTCTTCTGAGCACCAACAGGAGGCTCAACTAGTGTGATCGAGTCGATGCTTAGGGTGGAGTGGATTCTCCTAGTCTCTCAGGGTTCAGGGTAGCTGTCAGGAGGATGTCTTCTGGTTCGAGTTCTGTGCAGGTGTTGAGGATCGCTCCAGGTTCAGAGGGAGCTCCTACTGAGTACAGTGTGATGGGATCGGATGATGGTGATGGCAGCGAGTACATCCCTTGCTAAAAGGGAGTGTTAGCTTTTTAGCTCAGGAGGTACTCCGCATGTCTGTCTTGTATGCGGAAGTAACCTTGTACCTACACTACTAGACACTTGACTTTGAAATGGGTTTTTATAAAGTTGTGATAAAGTGGTTATTTTGTTAAAGTGACTTTTTAATAAAGTGTACCTTCTAATATTAAAGTGACTTTATCTCATAAAGTGCACTTATGTTATAAAGTGAAAATGTACTTTAATATTTTTCAGTGATTTATTTTGGAGGGAATGAATCATGACCCTTGATCTTGTAAAGGCAAGATTAGATCTTGGCCATTAGATCTAGGGTTGGAGAAGGTGAAGGGTCACTTTCAGATTATAAAAGAATGCATTGGGTAGTGTGCAAGACAACAATGAGAAGAGTATGAGAGAGATTTCCAAGAGATCTTGAGAGAGGAAAGAGGGCAACAAGGAGGGCCCATTTCCCATGAGAGATTGGGCACAAATCCCAAGAGAGTTTTTTGTGTGAGAGTGCTGTAACTTGCTGCTGTTAGAGAGGTCGTAATGTACGGATTCGTACAGTCAGTACAACAGGCTGGGAGGGCACAGATTTTGAGGCAGCATTGTTGCATGCAAATTGAGGCATCTTTTCTAGTGTTTTCTGTTGCTGTCCGTACAACTGCTATTTGGCACAGATTTCGAGGTGGTGAAAGAGGGTAGGGCCGTACAACAGTACGGATTTTCTGGGCACGTTTTCCAAGGCAAAAAGTTGGGACTATTGGGTGCTGTAAGTTATTTCTCTTGGCTGTAAATGTATTGCTACTGTTGATATATCTTTCCTGAAGCTAATCAAATCTCTCTCATTGGGTTTCCCCACATTGGGGTTTTCCCTAGCATTGCCTAAATTTCTGAGTTTTTCTTGGTTGAATGATTGTTGTTCATTGTGTTTATTGCGCTGCAAAATTGCTTAGCAATGTGTATTTCTACTTATGGTAATTTCTGAATGTGGGTTTAGACATTTCAGAGTTCATAGAAGACAAAATATTTATAAGCAGATTTTGTCATTTAATTTCTACAATGGCATCTTTCTAGACCTGTTGGTCAACTGCTTCCTCATAACTGGAGGTTTTGAATCAATGATGTGGCTCATTAGTGGCATATAACTTGAGAACTTTTTAGGTCTCTTGCTCTCTCTGAAAGTACCACAGGGAGTTGCATGTCCTTCTGCATCCTGCAAAGTATCATGAAGCCATGCTGGCGTCTTCTTGGTCACTTCAACGTCTCTAGGTAGATCCATTGGTCCTGCTAGCTCTTCTTGATGGTTTGAAGGATGATCAACTGTACTAGTTGAATGTATACCATCATCCTTCGGAGCCTCCCGCTCCTCACTAACAATCTCTATGTGAGATTCTCTGGATCTCTTGAAAGCTATCTCTCTTCATTAAAGGTAACATCACGGTTGACTTTGATCTGACGTTGTCCTGGAATATAGATTCTATAGGCTTTTGAAGTTTCGCTATATCCAACAAAGGTGCCCTCCTTTCCGGAGGGTTCTAGCTTCGTCCTCTTCTCCTGGGGTACATGAATGTATACTAGACAACCAAAGATCGTCAGATGGCTGACCTATGGCTTCACTCCTGTGAATGCCTCCTCATGAGTCTTATCTTCCAATATCTGATGAGGACTTCTGTTCTGAATATAGACTGTTGTGTTGGATGCTTTTGCTCATAAGAACATGTGTAGATTTTGATCATGAATCACTTCCTTGACTGCCTCCACGATACACCTGTTCTTCCTTTCTGCAACACCATTTTGTTGGGGGTTGTAAGGAATTGTCAACTCCCTCTTGATCCCTTCTTTCCTAGAGAAATCGTTGAAGTCTTTGGAAGTATATTTTCCTCCATTATCTGCTCTTAAAACCTTGATCTTCTTCCCTGTCAAGTTCTCTACCCGAGCCTTGAATTCTTGGAACTTGCTAAGTACTTCATCCTTAGTCTTTATGAAGTAGATCCATGTCTTTCGGGAGAAATCGTTAATGAATGTCACATAGTACAAGAAGCCTCCCAAAGATGATACCGTCATAGGTCCACATACGTCTGAATGCAGTAGATCCAAGATTCCTTCGGATCTACTATCACTGCTTGGATAAGGTCCCTTGGTATTCTTACCAAGAGTACATCCTCTAGGAATGCCTTCATGTTCTTCCTAGAGCTTTGGAATACTTGTAACCACCCTCCTTAATGCTGGTAAGGCCTTGTAGTGTAGGTGAGCAAATCTTCGATGCCATAGCTCACATAAAATCTTCGATGCCATAGCTCACATAAGTTGGTGTTATCATTTATCAATGCCTGGGATGGACATCTTGATAGTTTGTATAATCCTCCCTCTCGAACACCAATCACTTCTGCTACGTCAATGTTCGAATCATTAGGCCATACAAGAACTTGTCCATCTACAAATGCAACTCTATAGCCTTTATCCTCCAATGCTTAGATAGAGAGTAGATTCTTTCTTAGTCCTGGTACAAACAAGACATCATTCATATGTAGAGAGTTTCGAGATTCTAGTTGGAATGATGTGGTTCCAACTCCTTTTATTGCATACTTGGCATTGCCTCCAAGTTCCACTTGCAATGATGAGTTTTTCTCTGTCAAACTTTTGAGAGAATTTTGGTAACTTGTCGTGTGCTTAGAAGCACCACTGTCAACCAACCAAGTATCACTACTATCTGTAATAGTGCCTGTAAGACTGGATACAAGGGAACATTCTTTCTTTGTCTTCATGGTAACCTACCCGGAACAATAACAAGAACAAGTGTCTTCTATTTTGAAATTGGACACCATCTTTGACTTTTGATTTTGACCAGATGATTTGACTTTGACCAAAAGTAAACCTTTGACTTTGACCAAAATTCAACCTTGAGGTTTTGGCAATCTAGGAGAACTAGTAGGTGCGTTGGGTTAGGGCGAGTTAGTCTATGCAGGAATTAGCCCCAACGCTTCAAGAAAAATGCCCAACAATTTTCAGATAAGATCTAGTTCTGTGACTGTGCAATGACTCTGCAATGGCAATATTTAAACAAAGCTCTGATACCATGTTGAATTCTTAGATCTGATAGTTATTGTTTTATAATTTCAATGCAAAATTTTCTTTCATGCCACAATTATCATAGAATAACTATACACTGAAAATCTCAAGTATTACAATACAGCGGAAATAACAAGATCTAGAAAAATTAACCATGCACAGTAGACACAAGAACACAAGAATTTATTCTGGGAAACCCAACCTTATGAGAAAACCCAACAACCTTTCTTATAGAAGAATCAATTCAAGAGTTTACAAGTTTATCACCATCAAAATAGACTAAGAGATATCAAAGAGTCACCTCCCAAGCCTAGTGCAACTCCCAAGAGGTAGCGCACAAGATAGAATACCAAGAACTTCAAGTTGTAGCAAATTTTACCCCAAATAAGACCTCCTTGAAACTTGCGCCTTCTTTTTGGAGTGAGATGAGTGAGTGAGTGTGTCAAATTAAATGAAATGAACCTTTATTTATATTTGTCAAGTCACCTGCCTTTTTTTTCATGCAGGGCTGACTTTTCTTCTTGGGTCTTCAATTTTACTTTATTGTTTTTTGTCTTTTATTTGTGGAGGCTGACTTCTGTTCTTGGGTCTTCAATTTCTTCCCGGGGCTTCTTTAATGATCAGATGGGCATCATGTTGTCTTCTTGCCACTTCTTCTTTTCTAGAAAGGTTGTCCTTGAGCCTGATTGATGTAACCTTCTCTGGCATGCACCTAGTTGATGTGTTCATTTCCCACATAGCACCTCGAGTCTCTGTCAGTTCTTGTCAAGTCACATGATCAAGGATAGAGACTACACCTGGGCCATTCTTCTTTGCCAAGTCATATGGCCATCTGAGGAGAATGTTTGCCTGATGCTAGTACATGGAGAACATCAATGTCCTGGGCCATTCTCCTTAGCCAATTGACATGGCCATCTGAGGAGAATGTCTACCCAATGCATATGTGCCTCGAGTCTTTGTCGGTCCTTGTCAAGTCACATGATTAAGGATAAAGACTATGCCTGGGCCATTCTCCTTAGCCAAGCCACATGGCCAATCTGAGGAGAATGTTTGCCTGATGCTGCCCAAAACATCAACACGTCAGGGCTTAGATTGAGATTTCAAGTGTGCAGTATTGATCCTTGAGACATTCAGAGTCTTTTGGACCTGTTTCGGGTGACATACATGATATTTCTATTTTTAGTAGGTGAAGGACCAGGGCTCACATGTCAATTCTGATTGCGGCTACGGACTCCTCTCGAAAAACTGAATCTGAACTGTATGATATCATTGACATGCGAGAACATTCTATTTTTAGTAGTGTCTATTTTTAGACGCATGACACATGGTGGTGTTATCCTAGTCATCCTGAACATATTTGGCAGTTTCCTAAAATTTAGAAGTTAGACCCTATTTTTAGTAGTTTCTATTTAAAGCAGGGGTGATGGGCTCTAGAGGTGACGACTGGCAAGCTCAGATTCTGACATTTGGCAGAGTTTCATTGTGATGTGGCATTTACATGGCATCAAGAAGAGTGGTGCATTTTCCAAAGGAAAAGCAATAAAGTCAACGAAAAATTAGATAAAGTGAAGAGGTGGCGCATAGGATGAGGTGGCATTCTCCCAAAGACGATTGAGCAAATTTAGGCTCAAATCACTCCTTAATTTCTCTCATTCGCCATAGCTTCACTTTCTATGCATCAATTTCTCAAAATTCCCATTAATTGGCTTTTAAACGCAAATTTCCTAAAAACTAGGAAAATCCCTAAAAATAGGGCGAAAATCTTCACATGGGCTTATTCACTCATTACTTGGCCAAATTTAGCAATTAGACATGCATTGGATTCCTAATTTAAGCCTCTATACGTTTCCCTCACTCCATAAAGCTTATGCACATGGTTTATACCTCATTATATCCTCTCTTTTTCGTAGAATGCACCCTCTTTATTTCCACTCTCCTCACACGTGTGGCGCATTATCTCATGTTTATTCTCTCCTCCCTCTTTGCATGTGCCACCTCATACCTTCTTTCCTACTTCCTAGCCCTCTTATCCACTAAGACGCCTAGTCTATTCCTTCTTTATCACACATCCCTTTATTCCACAACTCCTCATGTCAAGTGCGCATTCTCCTAGTTTCAAGGGCACATTCTCTCATACCTATGCACATGTATTTACTCATTCTCTCACACTCATCCTCCCATCTCCTAGCATGCGCATATCTCCCCTTCCTAAACTCTATTTCTCACTTCCTAACTCTTATTTCTCCCACACTCCTCCTTTCTCACAAACCCCATGCGCATGCTTCAAGCTTTTAGTGCGCATCCTCTTCTTTTTTCTCACACGTGAGAGGTTTACTCCACTTCCCATGCGCATCTAACCTTGCTTTCTTTCACGTATCTCTTCCTTACACTTGCACATGCCTTCGTCACATCCTCATGCACATACTCCCCTATTCCTATTCCTTCTCTCATCTCCTATGCGCTATATTCTCTTTTCCTTGGGATTTGTGCCTCACACACTGTATATTGGATGGTTGACATTGATTATTGTTCGGATTTTTGTGGCAGCAGCACATACTACTCTTCTTCTCTCTCTCTCTCTCTCTCTCTCTCTCTCATTCCTTAGTCTAGCTACTTTCTCTTGGGCAAGGATTTTCATTGTTCCGGTTGTGCACTTGTTGATTGTGGCACAATCAACCCTTTGACATGCCTATAATAAAGAAGTTTTGTGTTTGTTTCCGAACCTTCCTTCTTGTTGGTGTTTTGTTTAATTCTTGCAATTAAATTAGTAGTTCATGCTATTCATTGTGATATTTAACTATCTTTTTAGTAGCTTCTCCTCTATTTTCTTCTATCTCTCTTGTGCTAACCCCGCATGATCCCTCCAAGCTACAAAACTATCTTCTCCCCCACGTCTTGGGCAGATTTAACACGTTGTCCAAGCCATATCAGTTGCTGTTTTTTGTCATAATTTGCAGAAAACAGACTTTAAGACGGCAGCAAAGTACCCTAGGGACTCCCCCTTGAGGCTGACAAGCACTATCCCAAATAGAGAGGGGTCTAGCCCGTGACAGTTTGGGGCTTTTCTCCTTTAATTAGCCATTTCTTCTTCGCTGGAATATCTGTTATATCAGCTCATTTGGAGGGTGAAAAAGTGTGCTAACAAGACCCCACAGATCCAGTAACATAGAGTGAAAGGTACATTTTTGCAAAGGCCATAACAGAGGAGTTCAACACTCAGCGCCATCAACATCAGGGTATATAAAGGGCTTGGTGCTTTTGATTAAATGCCAATCCCATACCTTCATACATGATAGAACCCAATGAAAATGCTGCAATCCTGCGAATCCTGAAATCCTGAAAACTGTTAAGTTTGCTGAATTTTGAATGGGATACAACATTTTACTTTGTCCATATGAAGTCCGACGAAGTTGGAACCACTCTCAAACATCCTGAAACAATTAATGGTAATGTCAAGAATTTAACATTACCATTAATTGCCAAATTTTTTGGTCAAACCCAGTAAAAAATGAGCAAAAAATCAGCTAAGCTGTTTTGGAACAATATTATTTAGCAACTCTTAGGGATTGTCTGTGTTGGGCATTGTTATTAATGGTTTTAGGAAATAGAGGCAGGAAACTTCATCTTTTGCTACTGTAGTGATGGACATGCTGTCCAATAGTTCTCATCTCTCCATTTTCTAGTGTATTCTGGCCAGATTTATTGTTACCATTTGCATTATTTTCCTGACCTATTTATCTGTTGTTATTTACAGAATGTCTTTATTTCCTGACCAATATGTCTGTCGTTATTTGCAGAATGTCTTTATTGATGACCCAGATACGAGGATTGAGGATGCTGTGTTTTTGGATAAGCATATGGTACTCATTCTTCGGAATGGTAGAACACCTGCAGTTTGCTCCTTAAACTTGCCACTGCCTGTGAATTTGATGGTAAGTGTCTTGCCAATGGCATTAAAAAGTATGGATATTTGTGAAATCTATATATTGTTAGTTTTGGCTGAAATAACGGAATGCTTTTATCAATTTTGTAATCTGGTCTTAGAACTCACATCGCTTGTGGACTTAATGAAAAGCCAAAAGTATCTTGCTGTTAGGAGTACGAAGGTATTTAAGTTCTATATATGTTAATGTTAGGGGTTGGCTGAAACAATTAGAATGCATATTGATTTGAAAATTTATGCAAATAAAATTCTTATGCACATGTTAAAGATTGCCTAAGTTCACATAGGAATTATTGCATCACGTAGAAGCATATTGGTGGTGTAACACCCAACTTGTTCTCTCATACAATATAGGTGAGGCTTGAATAACCTTTCATCTGTTTAAATTGCATATCCTACTTTTGTAAAATTGGAACTTGGATGCACGATGCAAACATGAGTCATATGATAGTGTAGGATTCTATTAAATCATGACTCATGCAGAAACATATTTGTAGTATAATACCCAACTTCTTCACTCATATGGTGTAGGTGGGGCTCAGATGGCTTTTCTTCTGTGTAAACTGCATCTCTTCCTTTTGTAAAAGTTGAGC
The DNA here is from genome assembly GCA_032191745.1 of Picea mariana. Taxonomy (NCBI): domain Eukaryota; kingdom Viridiplantae; phylum Streptophyta; class Pinopsida; order Pinales; family Pinaceae; genus Picea; species Picea mariana. The sequence continues at coordinate 31,758 of JASDQU011401273.1, forward strand.
TTGGCTGCACGGTTCAAACATATGAGTTATATAATAGTTTAGGATTCCACTAAATATAAACTAAGTGGTCCATTGCTCATAGTATTGGAGGCTTGGATATGACACAAAAACCATGAGGACTTGTGGTACATTTGGGGTTTGAAGAGCCAAGTAAGGGACCTAATAAGATCTTAAATGGGAAAGTTCACCTCAAGGCTCAAATAGCTAGCCACCCTTTTTTTCATGGTCACAATATATGGCATACATTTTTGCGAAGTAATTGCTTTACCTAAACTCTCCCTCTTTAACAAATTTTGTAAAACAAAATGTGTTAGAATTTAAAGGCAAAAACTGTAGCTAGCTAAAACAGAAATATTTTCTTTCAATTTCGAAATATTAACAACTGTAATTTAGGATCAGCAAGACATTAAATTTCTGATAGCATAAAACAGTAAATAACAGAACATTTACTTAGCTGAAACAAGGAACAAAATTACCAGATATGCTGCTGTTACCTTCCTTGATGTATGCTCAGAAAAAGCTTAAGGGATCATGGATCAAACCCTCATGGTAGATCTCATCATGATCATTAGGACAATTGCCAAGAAGAACTTGTAGACCAGAAAACAAACTCAGATGGCTGAGAAACAAGAAACCATGCCACTGTCAAGTAATAGGGCTGAATGCAAATCTCTGTTCAACCTAGGGCTGGAAAGAAAAACCCCAAGCAGCCTTAACACTTTCAGCCCACAAAAAAAACAAAAAAAACTGCTACAACAGTTCCAGAACAGCCCCAAGTTCAGTTCATAAAATACTAGGCTGCTAGCATACAAGGTGGGGCAGCACACAAAGGGCAGCAAGTTATCTAGACAACAAGGCGGCACCAGCAAAACAAGGCAGCACCAGCAAGAGGATCACCTAAACAGCAAAGCAGTACCAGCAAGAGGAACCAAAACTTCACTCAGCAACCAAAGGCAACCTACGGCTGGCTGGGAAAGACCCTTAGGGTCAGCGGCAGGCTTAATGCTGGAGAGGGTAAGCCCACGGTGGCTGTAGCAGACCAGAACACACAAAGGAGGAGCTGGAGACCTATCCTAGACGAACTGCAGCCACTTAGCAAACTGAACAAGAAGAGCCGCAGCCACTTAGCAAACTGAACAAGAAGAGCCGCAGAAATACCTCATTCCAAAAATTGTCTAAGAGAGAGTGTGAGTGTAGTGAGTGAGGAATATGTCACTTTATTTATAGTTTTGGTACGTAGGTTAGGGTTAACAAGTTTAGGTTTACTTGCCATGACTTTACGGTTAGGTTTAATATCTGACAATAAACAATTAATATTTTAACATTTAAAATATTAAATGTCAAATCAGAAAAGTCAACAAGAAATAAAGCAAGTCAAAGAGAGGGGTTTCAAGATCAAGGAGGCTAGCTTTTTTTAGGAAGAAGCAAAGAATCAAACCAACACCCAAACAACAATTAAGGGGGGGCGTAACTCAAGCAAGGGGGGTTTCAAAACAATAAGACAAGTCAAAAGTTAAGTCCTTCTTTAATGGCAGATTTTTCCACATGAGTCTCATGATATAATTTATAAGTTTTATCATCCCAACATATGAGGAGGGTCAATGATGTGATCATGCCCTTCTTCTTAACTGCTCCTAGGTCACATGGACCATCCCGGGAGAGAAGAAGGTCACACATCATTTCGGCTTGGTGCTTAACCAAGAAACTGCCTGGTACCATACCAGGATACGCTAGAACACATCTGGGGGCCCTAGATCACAACTAGGGTCTTAACCACCAAGGTACACAACCAAGGATCAATCCAAGCGTTGAGCAAGGATTCCCTGAAACACATCCAGGGGCCCTAGAACACATATAGGGACTTATACCATCAAACTGCTTGGTCCCTGACCAAGAAACCCAGAAAGACACTGGGGGCCCTGCAGAATTTATGAGGTCCTATGAGGCTGCCATCTAAGGTCTGTCCTTGACCTTAGTATGGCTCTAAGTTTCAACTGTGTGGCTGTCTTTTGCTGCTGTTTTAGGACAACAAACAATCACCAAACTTTCTGCTCAATATTTGATGGTTAAGTGCCCTTGTAAGTGTTTTCTTTACTTAATGTTAGCACATGCAATATACATCAAAACACATAACACTACCTCTAGATCTTTAACTTTAAAATGCCGATCTACACTTTTAAGCATGCATAAAATTGACACAAATTTTTGGTCAACATGACCCTGGAAAAAACCCCCACATGGGGAAAACCAGTTTGGAGCACATATATATAGAAGGCCTAAAAGCAAAATGTACAACACAGGAAACATATACAAGTGAACCTGGTACAATAGCAACCACTCTCGGATGCCTTGGAGTTCCTTGAAGACCTCCCCACAAGCCTTGTGAAGTAAGGCGCCCCTTGCCTTGGTGAGCCTTTCTTCCTCTTGCTTGCTTTGTCTTTATCTTGATCCTTTGCTTTGCCTTTGCTCTTGCTTGCCTTGTCTTTGTCTTTGCCTTTGAAGTAGCCTCCTCCTCACAAGAAATCCTCCTCCAAGTAATGGTGCACCCCTCTCCTCAAGTGCGCCCTCTCCTCATGCAAAACTCAACAAGGGGATGAATCCTCCCTAGCCAAGCGCCCTCAACCTCTCATGAAGTGTGCTTGCTCTCTACTAGATAAAACCCACCAAGAATGGGCTCCCAGCTTGCTTGATGCGCCCTCCCTCCAAGAATGCGCCTCCTCCTCAAGCAAATGCGCCCACCTCCATAGAATGCACCATCCCTCCTAGACTCATGCTCCCTCACTCCTAATGGCTCCCTCTATAGCACAAGAGTAAGCCACAACAAAGGGAGTGAGCTTCCAAGCAATGGGTAGAGCCTCCTCTACTAGATGTGCGCTCCTCCTCTCAAGGTTGCGCCCCCTCCACTAGCAAATGCGCCCTCTATCACAAGTATGCGTCCTCCTCTAGAATGGTAGCCAAGCCTCCATGGAAGGCATCTTGTTGGGTATGTGTTACATTCTTTGCATGTGTGTGTGTGTGTGTGGGTGCATCAGATACGACAACTGCGTCTGACGATCCCTTCACCTAGAGCTTTGCAGTGTGCGCCGGGCGCTTTCCTAGGGGGGTCCTAGGGGGGGTGCAGGTATGCTCCCCCTGGTTACGCGTAGCGTTTGGGGCGGCGCCTCAAATTTTTTTTTTTGGGGCGGTTTTTGCTATTTTTAGCGGATTTGTAAATTAATCCCGGATTAAGGGATTAGGGTTTTGGTATCTACGGAATACCTAAAAACATTGTATATATTGTATGGCGAAGGTGAAATTCGATATAATGAAAATAAGAAAGGTTTTCCCGATTGAGGGTTTCCGATATAAAATCTCTGTGTACTCTGTGTATGAGTGATTGATTAATTTCTGTATTGCTTAAGAATCTATATGCATTGCTTTACTCTGCAGGTTTAAAACTTACACATCTCCAAGCTCTCTCAACTCAACAAAGGCTTCCTCCTCAAACCCTCATGCAAGTGCGCCCTCCTCTCCTCAAGAAATGCGCCCTAGCTCTCCTCTTCTTCTCCTCTTCTCACAAGTGAAGAATGAATCTCATAAATGCACTATACCCTCCTTTAGCCTCCTTTGGCCAAGCCCTAATAGATCAATGGCCTAGATCCAATCTAGTCAAGTCTAATCAGTGGGTGAGATCTAATCCAAAAATCTCACTAAGGAAACCCACTTTCCTTAGTTCCTCTATGTCTATTAATTCACCCACTTTGTGAATTAATTGTCACTTTAATGATTAAGTGACATATTTAATTTTTGACTTGAATCTCCCAAGTGAAAGCGAAATTAGAATCATAAATTAAAGTACAAGGGTAATAGTCTCCCCCTTTGTCTTTAGAGACTCATAAACACATGGGGACCACTTTCCAAGGTACCCAAATCTCAACAGGCCCAACTAGGGTCTTTTGCCATGGCGCTAACTGCTTGGTCCGAGACCAAGAACCCCAGGAGTGTACTGGGGGCCCTAGATCTCAACTAGGGGATTTTCCATCCTCTTGGAGAATGGCTCTGGCAGCTTCATTAATTTTAACAAAATGAGCATTGTCAAATTACATTAAATGAAGTGAAAAACAAAAATTGTGATGGCTTATTTAGTAATTTTTAGATTCCTAAAGTCAATGTTCAGAAAAAGGTTATTTTATTAGAGACATGCCCACCTAATCACTTAACTCTCCATTTTCTCTTTTAATCAGTGTAGCATAGGAACCTCTCACCACTCCTTGGGAGCATGTCCCCTACATTTCCCCATCCTTAGGAGCCTGGGGACGACAAGGAAAAGTCCCTATTTGGAAAGGGATATCCTTGAGGAGATGGGGGAGTTCCCACGACCCCTAGATGTACCAAAACTAGGGAGGTTTGGGAGACATTTCTTGATAATTTTAGGATGTTTGGATGATCCCTATCCCAATTGGTGCTCATGTGGCATTGGTTATCCAAGAAAAGATTCACTCACTCGTTCGACATTTACACCATAAGAAATATTCTCTATGCAGTGGGTCTTTGAATCAATGTTCTAAAAGTTGAATTGGACTTAGAATTAGCCAAGGGTTAGACCAGACTTGGATTGGAGTTGATCGACAACTTGGTTTAGTAAAAATACATAAAATATGAAAATTTTAATCTATCTGTCTATCTATCTATATATTCATGTACACCAATGTAAATCCAAACCATTAGAGACCAAATATGCAAAGTCCTTATATAACATTGTATTAGGGTGCAGGGATTTGTTTTTATTTTTATTTTTTTTAATGTTTTGGTTTTTTAACATGAGTGGGCCCAGGCCAGTTCAATGTCGAACTGGTTGGACCAATTTGCTTGATCAATTCTGTACCAAACTAACTGGTTCGGTGGCCGAACCAGTCGATTTGTCTTCCTTTAGGGTCAAACCAACTAGTGCTGGTTCCTGTTTGACCAATTTTTAAAACACTTAACTTTGAATACCACATAGTATGTTTTTGTCATGGTGGATAATCACAACAATGTTTTTAGAGTTTTTAGAGTTATTATTAGTAAATAGTGTGAGAACACGAGGGGAAGGTAGAGAAACCCAAGACCAAGTGCCTAATCGAACCTTGGGAAAAATGGAGTCAAGGAGGTATGGATCCAAGAGGGCGAATGCATGAAGATGTAAGGTAATAAGGGCTGCTATGCATGCCACAAAGAACCTTAACTTTCCAAAAATTATTGCAAAAAATAAAACATTGGAAAGCTAGGGGTGCTATTCTAAAATATTGCTATGAAGTTGATGCCATATCATGCTAGGGGCAACTAGGTTTGTTAGATGTAAGCTTAACATAACAACAACAATAATAATAGGGATTATATCCTCACATTACATTATCCAAATGAAATATGGTTCATTACAAGACCTTCACAACAAAAATACAAGGGTTTCCTATAATAAAAATCAACATATCAAAATATTCAAACATGAAGGCTCACATAAACAAGACGCTATACCTCCAATCTTCCATAACGCTCCAAGCATATGATGTACAAATGTAGCCCAAGGGAAGAGCTCCTCAATCCCCAAAGTCTCAACAACCATTACAATGGAAAGAAAACTCCTCTTTATAGGGAGTCTCTTCTCTCTTACGATAAACAAATATTTTCCTCCAACTAACTTGATGACAAGTCAAAGAAGTAATACAAAAATGAAGTAGTTAGATCCCTCCTCAATCCATCATTGACCATATCAAACTATGTGGACATTAGCCTCTCTAAGAGAGCTCGTCCTCATCCAAAAATAGGAAGAAAAATACACTGAAGATCTCCAAGAGAGGGAATACAACTAAAAATATGCATGATAACTAAGTCAACATGCTATTGTTCCACATATAATGCACTCTCCAAGATGCATGCATACAAAATATATTAGAATATCTTCGACATAGGAGGATGTGCTCCAAGGTCCACCTAGAAGAGCTAGCTAAGTTTGCTCTCTAAGATGCATCAGAGATAAAACAATAAAAGAATCCTCCTAAGAGAATGCTCCATAACAACCATCCCCAAAATAGGAAGTGGTCCACAAGATGCATGCAACCAATCCACATGTGTGAATCCCAAGGCAATCAACTCCATGGATGAATGTGGAAAGTGCCAACTAGATGGAGCACTCCACAAGAAAAGATGTGGTCAAACCCCAAAATAGCAAGTGGAATATCTCCACACGTGTGTGCTCCAAGATAATGCTCCAAAAATAGGAAGAATACCAAGCAAGAGCATGAAAAGTGACACATGTGGCACTCCTAATATGGCACATGCCCCTCATTAAAACTCCTCCATAGCCACCTCCAATAAAATAATATATGTACGAAGTCAAAGAGCTGAGGACTCTTTCCAAGAGAAGTCAAAAGATTCCAAGTGTAGCTGAAATATCCATGCAATAATGATGTGAGAGCACCTAAGAGAGGTGTGTTGTAGAAAACTGTGCCATGTAACTACGTCAAGCACACACAATCAATAAAATAATCCCCATATGATGTGTGACCTAGAGAAGTGTGCTAACCTCTCAAATAATGATAAAATAATGCATGCGAACCCTGACAGTTGTGCCCAAGAAAGGAGTGCTCCATCAACAACCCTAAGTCTCCTCCAAATAAACCCCTCCAAGTGTGAACAACTGCTAAGTGAAGTAGGGTGCTCAAGCAATTCACTCTAATATGGATAAAATGGATTAAATTAATGATTGAATGCTTAAATCAACCTCAACATGTGTGAACAAAGGTTAATGCTCTAATAAAACCATAGTCCAACCTTCCAGTGGTCACCAACTGATTAAATCAACATGAACATGTGTGCCAATTGGGGGGGGGGGTGTACTCCAACAAGTGTTGTACCATGTAAATAAGTTGCTCTCCCTAGCAATAACCCCACCATGATAACAATTCAATGATAAAATATAAGCTCAACCCTTGAACTTAGGGTGCGTCACCAAGGACTATAACATGATAAATACCTCATCAAACCTTAGGAAAAGGCTTGATCACCAAAGATGTATAAAGTATGCCCCCACTCTAACTTAAACTTGGGAAAAATTACATCAATAAGGGTACTGACACCATCAAATAGATTCCATTTAGGTGATGTCTAGCAAACATTACAGCATTAAGTCATATCACCTAGGGAAATCCCACCAAGGTAGGTGCACTACCACAACTTGCATCATCCAACCACATCAACATCAAAGCCAAAGGAAAAGGGGACAATAGAAAATGCTAACCAATCCAATCATCAAGTATGTCCCCATAACACATTCAACACGAGAGGACCATGTAGAACACCCCCTCCTAGTGACACAAATAATACAACATCACCATGTAAAAGTCACTAGGAAGCTCCTACAACATCATGAAACATCTACCTCCTAACATCATCATCTGACTCCTTAGGGGGCTAGAACATCATCCAAGAACAAGATGTAGCACATCCAAGATAAACATGTATACCAAAACTGCATCGTGATGAGATAGCATGTTCCATAAGCATCAAATGTGCAACCAAGGGGTGATCAACCAGGCAAGCACCTGTGAGAAGACCACCAAACCAACAAGCATAATCATCTAATCAAGGAGAAGTGAGACTCTCCCAACCAAACACCTCCATCAATTAACATGATGCTATGAAGAGAAAGGGCTCCATTAAGATGTATCCCCCAAGTTGTTCCAATGCTCAAAAAGTACTATATGCAAATCACAATGTGAAACATCATACAATATGAGGTGTAACAATGTGGTCACTAGGAATATGAAAAGATTGGGAATATAAGGATTTCTGAATGGCCTTTTAACAAGTTTGTCAATTACAATGAAGACTAAGAAATGGAATGGTTAATGACTAGTTACTTTTACACTATTCTTGATGTTCCCGAACTCATTCATGACCATTTGGTCTCTTCACATTAAACATGGGAGAAATCAAGTGTTGTTCAAGTGGAAAAGTTGAAGAATAATACTCTATTGTACTATATTATATTGTTTCTATGGTTGAAATTTAATGTTGTTTTGGCATATGTTAAAGGGTAATATGGAAATTTTAGAAGAATGCTATGCTAGGGGCTTTATGAATGTGGGTTATAAAGTTAATATTTTAGTTTTATCTTTTTCTTTATGAATTGAACCAACTTAGTTCACAACACGAGCATCCAAAACATTTGGAACATTATAAAGAAATCCATCTGGATAACATAATAATTGAACAAGAATGTATGAATATGTCATATGCGATGATTACAATTGAGAATAAGGGCCATACATATACCCACACAAGGGTACCCTTTCCTAAGAGACATGACCTTTCATTAGGAAGATGTCTCTTCATTACATATTAGTTATTCACTATTAATTATTGTTAATATTTATTTATATTTATATATTATATATATTTTTGTTTATTACATTGCCTCCCCCTTTAGAAATTCTTTGTCCTCAAAGCATAATTATGGGAAGGCTTTATGTCTTGCTCCAACTTTTGTTGTATTCACATGGTTCTCGGTTCTTGATGCTATTATGGTGGATGATACAAGATGGTATGAACTTCTAAGCACAGAGCATAATTGTTGAACTGTAAAAGGATCTGACCATCCCAATTCAATTCTTTGTGTAATATGGTGCTTATATGATTCCCAAAATGAATTGTTCTTATGGGACTTGATTGTACTGGCATCAATATTTTTCGAAATATAGGTCAATTGTTTTCCTTCTGAGCGATGTTGATATACCGACTGATTAAGATATCTGCTCTTGTGATTGGGATGTCAATAAGGTGTCTTTGTAGCATGACTTTCCCTTATCGTGCTTGTAGTGTTTTCTTGTTTTACTCTCGGTATTATTTCTTCTTCGTGCCTTGGTGTTGTTTTGTTGATTGCCGAATTTTTATTAGTAAGTATACTTGGAATTTCCATCGTTTGTACTCCAACATCTGAGTATTTCTTTTCTTTAATTGGATTAGCATTTTCTTGAGTTTTGATATTAACTGGATCTGTATTCGTTCCTTTCTACACAACTTGGATTTTTACATTTGAAGACTTTGATGCTTCCTTCTCGATAATTTGTTCTTCCAACGACTTCTTATTATTTTTTAGCTTCTTGATTTTTGTATGTAGGTTTTGATTATGATTCCTTACGTGTAAAAGTTCTTCATTCTCTACTTTGTTGAATTTATTTTTAACATCTAGATTATCAAGTTTCTCATTTTTTAACTTTTTGATTTGTTCCAACAACCTTTGATTTAGGTTCTTTAAGTGAGAATTTTCTTCATCTTTTTTTGATAATTTATTCCTGAGACCTTGATTTTCTTGTTCCGACTTTTGAACACACTGTTTTGTATCCTTTGACTTCTTGATTTGATTACGTAACTTTTGATTGTGCTTTTTTAAACGAGAAATTTCTTGGTCCTTTTCCATTAGTTCCTTGTAAAACATGTCCTCGAGATCATTATAGTTCTATTGTGAATCTTCTTGCTTTGCTGAAGTTTGGCTATTTTGTCTTCTAATTTTTTAATATGCAAGTCTTTTTGATCTTTCAACTGCAATTTTTTGGTACATTGGATGGCGGTGCCTTGTTGGAGCAGTGTTTGGTGCTCGACTTGCAAGTTGGATTTCGTTTCGTTTGATTCTTGAGCTACCCATTCCTCCTTGTCAATGTCACATTTTCGTTTGAGGTGACTGTCCTTATCTCGACATATTTTAATTTGTTCAAGTTTCTTTGCATTCTCGTTGAAGCTTTGCTCAAGTTTTCCTTGAATTCTATCTAGTTGTTCAAGTAACTTTAGAGTATCTATTTTCGTCGGTTGTGCGTCATTTTGATATTCGATTAAAGTAGAAGCTCTGTAACAATTGGAGCAAATGTCATGCTAAACTCCTTTGTACAAATGTCTTGAATGATTCTGGATAGGTAAACTCCTTTGTACAAAAAGGACATTTTGATAAAAAAAGTAAAAAATTATGTGTGGAATCCATAATTCCAACTTTTGTATAATTAGTGAATACATGGGTCCCACTAATTAATGTGTTTCGATGATTTCCTTCTTAAAACCTTGAATTGAAAATCTTCTTCCATCTCTCGCCAATTATTGATTCTCCCCTTAAATAATACGACTCTCTTTTATACTCCTTTAATAATTAAGTGGATGCACAAAGTGTGAAGGTCCCACTTTTTCGATAATAAATGGTGCACTTCTCTTCCTTTCACTTCGTATATATATATAAAATAAACTTTTGAATGTATTCCTTCAATTTATAACTATTATAGCTCCATGACTTGGTACTTTGAATTTAACACTCCTTAGTCTAATTTTATATTTTTTTGTTAGGTCACCTCCATAACCATACAATATAAAAAGGTAGAAGTAATGTTTCTATTTGATGCATAGTCATTGCTTTTTAAAAAGGTCAAGACTTTTAAACCACGCTGATGTTTAAACCGAGGCAAATTATTTGCTTATTTTGCTTTCCCAATACTCGCGATGGTTGTCGAGGAGATGTATGCTATGGTTCAACTTATTACTATTATGTTTTTTTCTATTTTCTTTTCTGTTATGGAGGGTTGCGCTAATAGATACACTCAGAACCTGATACTATGGTCCAACGATTAAAGTAAACCTTGATATTGGGTATAACCGTGGTGCAATCTTCAGGTGTGATCTTGGTTGCCACCAACGTTTCGGGAAAAGAACCGTTTCATATCTTGGGTTGCAGTTGTCTTTCTATCACATGAATCTTTTAATGGCTTGGTTATGAGGGAAAATGCCAATTGGATGGTTTTGTCCACAACTTCTTTGACAGTTCGAGAGTAGACTTCTGTAATGAAAGATCGATAGTGGCTCAATTTGGACAGACCTTAATTTTGTTTTGACCCATGTCATTTCCTGATTTCTCTCTTTCCTTAGTGTGTACTATTACACCCTTTTTCTCCCTTTAACTTTAATTAACTCGTACAAATGTCGAATAACAACGTATTTTCTGGTGTTCTTTTTGTTGAAATATTGTAACTGCGAAGAATATTCTAATTATATTTGAGGTCAAACCCCCTTTTGTGGATTGGTCAAACCATAGTTATACGGTGTTGTTTGTAAAGTCGGCCCCTAGGGCTTAATAAAGTGGTTTTAACCACTAGTTGAAGAAGTCGGCCTTGTTTGGTGAAGAGACATAACCCTAGCACCTATCAGCTAGTATAAATAAGAGAGGATGGTGCCTCATTTTCTCGCTCACTCAAGTCACTCATCTAGTGTTAGATTTAGGGTAAAATTGCAAAACAGTAGTCTCTTTTAAAATTCAATGACCAAAAACAACTTAGATCTGTAGTTTAACCAGAGATGAAACATATAGGAGATAGATCTATAAAAGACAGTAGCATCATAAGAGTAAAAACTCGGATCACATATGAATATAACTCAGATCTAAGTCAGTAATGAACAGCTCTGAATACAACAGTAGATCTATATGATTAAACAAAGATCTCAGATCTAAAATTCTGCCTAATCATTTTACAATGAACATATCTTTAGATCTATACCATGCTTACTATATTAAACAACTCTGTAATCAGATCAGATCCAAATCAAAAGGAGATAAGTAGGAGGCATACCTGGTACAGCAGCCTAACTCTGAAGATAGCACAATAAACACAATAGGAATAGACCTGTTTGTATGCGCAGACAAAGGTTCAGTTCATGGATCAAGTGTGGATCTCTATGCCAAAGATTGAAGGAACTTTYTTGCCACCAAGCCCAAAGGCCACAGGGATAAAAACACAATACAAAAGGAGATCAAACCCTCACAGCAAAACCCTTGCCCAAGAAACCTTCAGATCTGAAAACCCTGGACTGTGTGTAAACCCTTGTTTCAACAGTGATGTAAAATGAGCAGTTTAGAAGCTTTAACAAACAGTACCCCACAACACTGCCCTAGCTAGGGGGCCGCACAGCAGACTTAGGATAGGGGTACCAACTCGCTGCTCATACACTGAAACCCAGCCAACGAATGCAAGGAATGATGCACTTACCCTAAGCACAAAGGGAGTACACAGCAGATCTGAAGAGGGCCGCACCAATACCTTCTTCCAACTCAGGAGAGGACACACCTAATCAAGCCCAAACAGCAATGATAACAGCGGCAGCTTGAATGCTTACACACAGCAGCAAGAAGGGGCAGCAACCATAGGCTTATTCACAACTAGGAGGATGCGGCAGCCACCAGGAATTAGCAGTAGTGAGGACACGGCACCTACAGGTATCAACAGCATAAAGGACGCGGCAACAACAGGCATCAAACAGCAGAACAAGAGATAGCTCTTCACAGGAAAGGGGCCGCAGACTTAGAGAGGCTCAACGCCAGCACAAGAAGAAAAACAATTGTTCACACTAAGGTGTAGGGGGGGGGGTTTCTTATATAGTATTT
>JASDQU011401274.1:5401-44223 GCA_032191745.1 Picea mariana
TGCAATTTCACTAACAATTTTATTACAGTACTAAAAAATTTAAAACATTTAAAACATATCACTCAAAAATGTGTGTAGCAACATTAGCAACATTAATATTTTTTAATATAACCTGTCATTACATTCACAACATTAACATGTCATGCACACTCTCAAGAATGAATCACTAGCATGTTGGAAGAATGCTTACAATAAAATTAGTTTGGATTTGGTTTGAATAGGTTAGAGGTTGTTGAGAGATTCTCTCAACAAATAACTCTATGTTTGGAGATAGTTGGATCTGATTCCAACTATATATATGTGTAATATTGTGTGTTATATTTGTAATATAAATTATTATTTGTGTGTATAATCGTGTGCTATGGTTGTTCTCTCAAATTTTCTGGCTTAAATCCCTCATGGGATGGCCAGGAAAATGTGAAAGTGGATTGTTTATTTTTATTTGTTGTGTGTGAGTTTCTATGTGTTAATTCAGTTGTGTGTAAGAAGTGAGGTATGTGTGGAATTTGCATGGCCATTATAGAAGTAGTAGATTGCATTGGTCAGAAAGTACAATATTTTTTGACCTGGGCTATAGCGAAGAGAAATTGTCATCTACAGTAGTGCTAATTGATGGAGTGCCTGGGCCATTTTTTATATTTTTATTGTGTGAAGTGCCACATCATGGATACTTCTTCCCAGTAGCATATGTGTCTCGCATACAAAAGTGGCAACACAATAATGAATGGCTCATTAATGCAAGGTCTTATTCAACTTGGCTGGAAGCAAGGATTCCATATTCCTATTTACCTTTTACCAGATTGAAGGAGTACGAATGCGTCAAAAGATAAAAGGGTAGTTATATTGATTGATGAGTATGAATTTTGTTTTTTTAATTTTATATTGTAAAACCAATCAAGGAACATAGTATCATAATCTAAATTAGTGGTTCTTGACGTACTTTGGTGCCATAGAAACACTTCACTGGTTTGGTTATGAATATTTTGTTATATGCTGGTGGATCTTGTTCTGCTTCGGGCTTCAAGAACAACATTTACATGTTGTCCATGTATATATTATTGTATGTGTGTTTAAAGAAGGTGAGTTGTATGATTGACTGCTAAAAATATCCAGTAATTAGATCGCTATCCTATATATCTGTCGAAATTTTCTCTTTGGGGGAATTCCATAGATGGTAGTGTATTCATAGGATAATTCAGTTTCAAGATTGTCCTTCAGGAGGTTGACAAGTGTCAATTCTACAAATTCATCAATGATGGTGAGAAGCGACATTATCTTAAATGAATGAAAGGTAAGTTCGAAGTTGTGGAGAAGAAAGAGCGTATACCAGAATATTTCAGAGTGGATAGGAGTATCGATGAAGACCATATCAAGACAAATAGAATTGGTTTGGATTTGGTTTGAATCCGTTGGATATTTTTTTGAGGTTGTTGAGAGATTCTCTCAACAACTACCTCTATGTTTGGAGATAGTTGGATTGGATTCCAACTATATATAAGTGTACTATTGTGTGTAATATTTGTAATAGGATTTATTATTTGTTTGTATAATCTTGTGTTTCTCTCTCTAATTTTATCATAGCATGCCATGCATGCTTACCCAATATAATGTGGAAGGGAAGGTTATGATGGGTCACTCAATTGGAACATTATTTTTCTTTGCATGGCATTACTAATTATTTAACAAAGTTTCGTTATTGTATCCTACATCTAGATCTGGAACGCTTGCAATTGTGGAAATGGTGTAGAAAGGCACGCAAAGGGTATGTTTCTTGTTTTTTCGAGAGCTTTATGATCGCTTTGACTTCAACACCAACCATTTAGGTCGTTTGACCAAGTTGAAGTAGTTTGGGACAATGGAATACTTTATTGTAGCATTTGAGAACTTGTCTTTTAGAAAAGAGGGAATGCCAGATGCCTTCCTCAGGGAATGATTTATCAGTGGCCTAAAATATGAAATCCATGCCCATGTTCTCATGGCATGCCTCGAGATTTGGTTGGAAGATGCTCAACAATTCAAGGAAGCACAACGGATTGTCTCCTCCCATATCTGCAAACCATCCTTTCTTCCTCACCCTAAACCCACCAATCCTTCCCCTCTTACAAATCCCCTTAAGATCCATAAATTAACTCAAGATGAAATGGTTGAATGCCAAATCAAGGTTCTTTGTTATAATTGTGATGAAAAATATTTTCCCGGGCAAAAGTGTAAGTAATGAAATATTTTTATGGCCATGACTAAGGATGTTTCTGAAGAAGAGGTCGATGTTTCACCTGTGGATGAGCTACTACCTCCATATGATCTGTCCCCGACCTTTGATCCACCAGAAGTTGAAACAATGATTCCACTTAATGCCATCACTAGCTTCTCTACTCCCTAGACCCTCAAGTTAATTGGTTACATTAAGAATCGAAAATTCATCATCCTCGTGGACAGTGGTAGCACCCATAATTTTATTCATCACCGCATTACCCAAGAATTCAATTGTCACATCTGTTCCATCAATACTTTTTAATTCATGACTGCCAATGGAGGTTCCATGAAATGTGGGGGACGTCGTGAAACTGTGCAACTCAGAATTGGTGAGTATCACCTGAAATCCCATATGTTTTCTATATACATGGGTGGTTTTGACATTGTTCTTGGTGTCGAATGGTTACACACTCTCAACCCCATTCTAATGGATTTTAAGAAATTAACCATGCAATTCCAACAAGAGGGAAAATAGTATAAGCTCCAATACATCAAAATAGGCTCCCCTGAGATCATCAGTTTGTATTGAATGAAAAATCTCCTCAAAAAGGGTCAAACTGAAATTATTTCCCAACTCCACCCCATTCAAGTTGTTGATACACCCTTTGTGCATACTGACCTCCAATCTATCCTCTCCCGACACTAACTTGTTTTTACCACTCCCAAGGAACTTCCCCCTTCCCGTGGCATCCATGATCATTCCATTCCTCTCATACTAGGCATTCTTCCTCCCAATTTTATCCCTTATCATCATCACTTTTCCCAAAAGAATGAAATTGAGAACATTGATCATGAATTTCTCAAAGTAGGTGTTATATGTCTTAGTACCAGCCCCTATTCTTCCCCTGTGGTCATGGTACTTAGGAAAGAGGGCACTTGGTGAATGTGTCCTAATTTTCGCACCCTCAACAAACTCACAATCAAAGACACATTCCCCATTCATGTCATTGATGACCAATTGGATGAATTGAGTGGTTCTTAGTACTTCACCAAACTTGATCTACGTTCTAGCTACAACTAGATCCGTATGAAAGAACAAGACATTCCCAAGACTGCATTTTGAACTCATGAGGGTTACTATGATTTCTTGGTAATTCCCTTTGGCTTGTGTAATTCTCCTTCCACATTCCAAAGTATTATAAATCATGTCTTCCATCCTTTTCTCCGTCATTTTTTCTTAGTTTTCTTTGATGATATTCTCATCTATAGAAAAACTTGGACATCCCATCTTTCCCATGTGGATCAAGTTCTCCATATACTCTCTAAGTGCCAACTTTTCCTCAAACAATATAAATGTGCCTTTGGAGCCTCATAAGTGGAGTACCTAGGTCATATTGTCGGCAAGGATTGTTTATGGGTGGATCCTACAAAAATTGACGCTATGCATAATTGGCCTCACCCTAAAACTCTTAAGAGCTTGCATGGTTTTATGGGTTTAATGGGCTATTATCAAAAAATTTCAGAATTATGGAAAAATTGCAGCGCCTCTCACTGTTATCCTTAAAAGAATGATTTCACTTGGACTCCCACTACTAATCACTCCTTCCAAGACTTGAAAGATTATGTTTCCTCAACCCCTATCCTAGAAATTTCATACTTCACAAATACTTTCATACATGAATGTGATACTTCTGGGAAAAGAATTGGGGTTGTCCTCATGCAAGATGGAAGGCCTTTGGCCTTCACTAGCAAACAAATTTTAGAGAGAAATTTGTGCCAATCCATTTATGAAAAGGAAATGTTAGATATTCAGGATGATGTGGATCTATGGTCTCCTTATCTATCGGGACAACACCTCCAAATTAAAATTCATCACCATAGTCTCAAGTATTTTCTAGAACAATGAATTTCATCCCCAAAGAAACAAAAGTGGGTGACCAACCTATTTGGATATGATTGTGAGATCATTTAAAAAAAGGGAAAATAAAATGTAGTTGATGACGCTCTTTCCAAGAAGTATGAAGAATAAGAGTCCCTTTTATACCTCTCCTTCATTGCACCATATTGGCTCCAAGTTGTTCATTAGTAATGGTTGCAAGACCCCAAAAATTCCATCATGATCCACCAATTGCACCACAATTCTCTAGATTCTCCAAGGTACTCTTGCCACAATGAAGATATTTTTTACAAAGGTCATTTTTATTTAAGAAAACAGTCGCAACTTAAATCCATGGTGCTTTCTGAGCTTCATGATTCACCTATAGTTGGGCATTCAGGGTTTACCAAAACCTATGAATGTGTCAAACACTATTTTTTCTCAGATGATATGAAACATGACGTATGCACCTTTGTGGTTGAATGTGAGTTATTTCAATGCAACAAGGGAGAAACAGTCAAAACTGTGGGCACACTCCAACTGCTTCTGATCCCCCCTTCTATTTGGTGAGATATTTCTATGGATTTCATTGTTTTCTTACCTAAATCAGGAAATAAATCAATCATCATGGTGTCCGTCGATTGTTTTTACAAATATTCTCATTTTTGTTCTCTTTAACAACCATTCATCGCATCCAAAGTGGATCAAATCTTCATGGATAATTTCATCAATGATCGGTAATCAACTGCTTTCTACCATGTTTGACTTCAACACCTGTAATCGCATGGATAGATTCACACTTACAGATGAAGGGATTGAAGACCCTGGATCTCATCATTTTGGTCCAGGTTGCGATGGATATTTATGATTTTTATTGACACATAGATCCAATTTGTATGCCTCGTGGGTATGTCCGAATTTGAGTTTTCTAGAGCATAGATCCACAGTGTATTCTTGGTGGCTATGTAGAATATTGATGACATGGATCCACAGTGTATGATGTTGATTAAGGTTAACTGTCATTGATGTCAACCCTTGAAGAAATCCCCTTAGCACAAAGGTTGGGTAATGGACCCAAGATTGTTTGATGTAAAGATAACTCGTTATTTTCTTGTCATGGTTGATAATAAGTAGAAATGGATGAACTCCAAAGTGGTCCCCTTATGGTGAAATCCCTCATGGGAAGACACTTTGCGGATTGAGTTATCCTAGAAGTATGGTTAGAGAACCCATGCTTATTCGTGAAATAATGAGATGAACGCCAATGAATTTTTCAGTGAAAATATTCTAGATTAATAGTGTTTTTCATGCCATTTCTGGTGGTATGTGGAACGTCACATAAGTCCTCACGGTTAGAGAGTTATGGCCATGAGAATTTGGAGAACCCAGGTTTGGGTAATGGAACCAAGTTTGTTTGATGGATAATAATATGATTTTTGATATATTTTCAGGTAATATTATTCTATATGGATATTGCATGTCATTCCATTTCTGGTGGTATGTGGAACGTCACATAATTCCTCATGGTTTGAGAGTTATAGCCTTACGAAGTTGGAGGACCCTCATATGTCATCTAGAAGCCCCAAAAGGTCAAAGTAGTCAAAGTGGTTTAAGAGATTTTAAAAGGTAAATAATAAAGTGAAGTTATGAGTGTACTATATTTCAAAGTGAATACAAAATAAATTAATTCAATAATAAATTTAATGGAGAAATTATAAGTGGGTTAACCCTAAAATAAAGAAAGTGGGCAAACTGACATAGAAGATGTTTTTAAGGAAGCTACTTGGAGAGTATAAATAAGAGGCAAGGCTCTCTCATTTAAGATACACTTGAGCATATTGAATACTTATAGGTGTCTAAGGTAACCAAAGGATATCTAAGCCTAATTTCTGAGGAAAGTGAAGAAAAAAAAGCTGGAATTCAAGGAAGGATAAATTATTTTAATGATGCTTTCTAAGGTATGTTTTTCTCAGGTCAACTCACCATTTTCGCAATAACATTTTTTCTAGAATGATTCAGATCGTCAAATTTCTATGACATTGAGGAAACATATCCAAGTATCTGTGGTAAAAAATTCATCTTGTGGGTTTTTGTACTTTTTGAGTTACACTCCGTGGAAAATAAGATTTATGGCTAGTTCTGAAACTAGTCAAAAACAAGTGTTTCGGGTAAAAATGTCATAACTTATTCATACCAGATCCAAATTCAGTAAGAAAAAATGTGTTGTTTATATTATATTCTGTAGTATTCTTTGTAACATTTTTAGATCAATTCAACAAATATTCCATGCAGGGCACGCTCTACAAGGTCGCTCTCTAGAATAAGCCAGAATTCAACAAGGTGTGTCATTTTTTCCATAACTCATTTTATGAGAGGTTCCAAGTAGTGACACCTAGAGGAATTGTACAAACCACACTGAAAAACATTGTGTATCAGTTTCAGATCTTTATTCATTACAGGTACAAAGTTATGATTATTTCAAGTTAGGATTGTTGACTAATCAAAAACTAGTCTTGTGAGACTAAAGAAACATTTGATGAAAATGATAGTCTCTTGTTGTTAAAGTTAAGGAAGGTTTGCAGGTATGTGATCATATACACTAGGTCTATTACATAGTTACAAATCATATTTGGATGGTGAAAATGATGAAGGATTTTGGTTGAGGAACAAGTTGGGTACATGGTTGAGACAAGTAGTTGATGAGTTGGCACATACATGAGGTGTATAGTTGATGATGTTGGTACATATTGATGAGTCGTAGTTGATGAGTACTTGACACATGATTGGTACATACTTGGTACATGGTTGGTTTCACTTGTTTATGGTACAGGTTGATTACAGATTGTTTGGTACAGGTTGGTGCATGGTTGATGCACTTGTTTATGGTACAGGTTGATTACAGGTTGAGGTACAAGTTGATGCATGGTTCAGGTTTATTGGTACATGTTTACAGCGGTATATCTCACAGTGATAGTGTGATAGTGGTTCCATCATTCTACTTCTACTTCAGGGCGATTGGACGGGGCAAGGATAGGTGGTTGTAGCCACCTTCCGATTGTAGTCAGAGAACATGGGGGGTTGTAGCCTCCTTCTGGTTGTAGCCAGAGAATTGGGGAGTTGGAGCTTCCCCAAGGTTGTATCCCGAGAAACTAGGGGGTTGGATCCTCCTTCCATTTGCAGCCGAAAAAGAAAGGAAGTTGGTGCTTCCAATGAATGCAATTCTTCAAGACATATAAGATAAAGCATTATGTGGTTTTCTCTCGATTTGGGTTTCCATGCAAAACACTGGTGTACTATGTATGTGTGTGATTATTCTTTTTTTCTTTCTCATTATTGGATAATAATTATACATTGATATAACACTTGGATTATTTGGAGAAAAATGATTATAATTACGCTATTACTAATTCACCCCCCCTCTCAATAATCCAACAATTGGTTTCAGAGCAGGTTCCTTTAGAAATCAGTTTAACCACTGGAAGGTAGATCATGGAGAGTATCAACTCATATAAAAATGGAATACCACACTTTGATTGACAAAAGTATGTTTTTTGGAGCATAATGATGAAGACATATATACAAGCATAGGGGTTTGAAATTTGACAATCAATTGTAGATGGATACATAGTACCAGTAGTTCCACCAACAAATGACAAAGAAATGAAACTTGGTTAGAATAATCCCAAAGTTACAAATGCACTTTTGAATGGTGTTAGTGAAACAATATTCACCAAATTTTCACATTGTAAATCCACCAAAGAGATTTGGGACAAGCTTCGAAATATTTATGAAGGAGATACAAAAGTCAAAGTAGCAAAACTTCAAACTTACAGAGGTTAGTTCGAACAACTAAAAATGAAGGAAGATGAGAATATTGCAGCCTACTTCGTAAGAGTTGATGAAACAGTGAATGCAATCATAGGATTGGGAAAAGATATCAAAGAATCTATAATTGTTCAAAAGGTAATAAGATCTCTTCCTATGAGATTCAACCCTAAGATATCAACACTAGAAGAAAAATCAGATCTGAACTCAATATGCATGGATGAATTGCATGGAATCTTCACAGCATATGAAATGAGAACTGAACAAGAAAATCTAGATGTAAAAGAAGTAGCCTTCAAAGCATCCAAAATATCAAATAAAAAGAAAAAGGAATAATAAGAATATAGCAACAACAACGACGTCTTGAAAGATGATGAAGACGTGGCCAACTTCATCAAAATACTGAACAAGGGAACCAATGGTAGGTATAGAGGTAAGCTTCCTTTAATTTGTTTTAATTGTGATGGTATTGGTCATTTTGCTAACAAATGTCCTCATAATAGAAAAATAGAAATGATGAAGGTTACTCAAAAGGAAAACACACATATAAAGGCAAAAGAACTACAAAGAAAGATTTCAAGAAAAGCTTATGCATCAAAGAAGACATCTCATCATCAGATGAATATGAAATCAATGACAGTGAGACAGGAAAAGTTCTATTCATGGCAGTAAACGATTCTGAAAAAGAAGACTCAAAAGAAGAATATGAAGAAGCCAAAGAAGGATATGAAGAAGTCGAAGATGAAATTGAAGAGGCAGAAGTCGACTATCAATAATAATTAATGTGTGCCATAGAAGTTATCAGAAGAGAAAAGAAGAAAAACAAGAAACTACAAGCAGAACTAGACAAGAAAAAGGACACTTAAGAACTAGAACAAATGATCACAAGATTGAAGGTTAAAATAGAAGAAGATAAAATAATTGAAGAAGCACTCAATGAAAAACTAGAAGAAAATGACAAGATCATTGGAAACTTGGAAGCAGAGATTGTCACACTAAGAAAAAATATTCAAAAGAAAAATATGCAGAATAGCTCAAAAGTTCTCGATGACATTATCAATAGTCAAAAGTCTCATCTTGACAAGTCTCGACTTGGATACAATCAGACATAAAAGGGATCAAGCTTCAAAACAACAGAGCAAGAAATGAATCCAAAAAGCTATGCAGAAATAATCAAAGGGGATAGGAAGATGTCTAAGGAAGATTATAGGGACACTCCTCCACTGAGAATATTTAGATTTCAGAATCAACAACAAATAGATAGGCCTCAAGAAGAAGAAGGATTCATAAAAGCACCTTCTTTCAGAATATCTTCAACTCCCAGGTATCAAACTATATTTTTTGGTTAATTTTATGCATGTACTAATTTTGGACATAAAGCTATGAATTGCATAGCTAACAACAGGAACAATAACAAATTTGAGAGTCATACACAAAGGGGTTACTCACGAAGACCTAGTGAAACACAAAGAAGAAGTTACAACAAGTTTGAATCTTTGAGAACTGAAGTGGAATGTTACAAATGTAACAATTTTGGACACATGGCCAAAAATTACAGAATGACAGTCCCTCCTAAAGAACCTCAACATAATAACAACAATCACAGAAAAGAACCTCAGTAATGACATGGATAAGAAAGAAAGATAAGTATAGTAATGAAGAATGCACAGTCGCTCTACAAGCTAAGAAAAAGAAACACGGTTGGTATGTTGATAGTGGGTGTTCAAAACACATGACATGTGATAGAGACAAATTTCTTACATTGCAAAAGGAAAGAAATGGACCAGTCTCCTTCGGAAATGATAATTCAGCCAAAATCATTGGAGATGACACAGTCTGAATTGGGAACAAGAATAAAAGGGCACAAAATGTTCTACTGGTAGAAGATATGAAACCTAATCTTCTAAGTGTGAGTCAAATGTGTGACCAAGGTCATAAAGTTACTTTTGATTCACAAAAGTGTGAGATAAGAAAAAAAGGTCTAGGGAAATTGGTCAGTACAGATGCAAGAACTTCAAACAACATATATGTGTTATGTGAAATTGGAAATGAAAAGTGTTGTCTAGGAAAGGAATATGAAAGTTGTCTATGGCATAGAAGAATGGGTCACATGCATTTTGATAACCTTGTCAAAGTCAACAAAAGAGAAGAAGTCAAGGAAATGCCCCAGATCACGAAACCAACCAACACTTTATGCAAGCATTGTCAAGAAGTAAAACAAACAAAGACCAGGTTCAAATCAAAGGAATATTCAACAATAAGACCATTGGAAATTGTGCATACTGATATAGTTGGACCAACTACAACAAAGGACTTAAAAGGTGAGAGATACTTTATGTTATTGGTTGATGATTATACAAGAATGACTGCAGTTTTCTTTCTCAAGAACAAGTCAGAAGCTTTTGAAAACTTCAAGATCTACAAGGAAATGGTTGAAAATGAGATGGATTCGGGAATCAAATTCTTAAGATATGATAATGGAGGAGAGTTCACTTCAAAGGAATTTATGCACTACTTCAGCAGTCATGGAATAAAAAGGCAATTCTCTGTTGCTAGGACACCTCAACATAACGGAGTTGTTGAAAGAAAGAACGGGACAGTACAGGAAATGGCTCGAACAATGTTAATGGATTCCAAATTGACATATATATTTTGGACACAGGCAGTGCATACAACAGTTCACATTCAAAAAAGAGTAATGCTCAGAAACAACACTGATAAAACACCCTACGATCTATGGAAGGGAAGACCAGCAAATGTGAAGCACTTCAGAGTTTTTGGAAGCAAATGCTACATCAAAAGAGAAGATGGAAGAATGGGAAAGTTTGACTCTTGTGTGGACAAATGAGTACTTGTTGGGTACTCAAGTACAAGGAAAGCATACATGTTTTACAATCTAAGACTGAACAAAGTTGTGGAAAGCATCAACGTAACAATTGATGAAACATGCATAACATAATCAAAGGAAGAAGAAAACAAATCAATGGAACAATTTTTTGAAGAAGATGAAGTAGAAGAGGAATATGGAGAGAATCCAACAGAAACAGAAGAGCAAGTTCAACAAGTATCTCCAAAGAAACCTAGCAAACGAGTACAGAAGAATCATCGTTCAGATCAGATTATTGGAAACAAAGATACGGGAGTTGAGACTAGAAGAAAAATCCGATCACCATAACAAACACACCTAGCACTCTTATCTACAATTGAACCAAACTATTTTGAAGAAGCCAACAATGATGAATTTTGGAATAAGGCCATGAATGAATAATTAGATCAAATAGAGAAAAATGACAATTGGAAAATGGTTCCAAGACCAAAGAATAAGAATGTGATCAACACAAAATGGGTTTTCAGGAATAAATTAAATGAAGATGGACAAGTTACAAGGAACAAAGCTAGATTGGTATGTAAAGGATATGCACAGATTGAAGGAATTGACTTTGAAGAGACACTTTCCCCAGTTGCTAGAATTGAAGCAATTCGGTTGCTTTTAGCCTATGCATGCTCCAAAAATGTTAAAGTGTATCATATAGATGTAAAATCATCTTTTTTGAATGGGGAACTTGAATAAGAAGTCTACATTGAACAACCAGAAGGATTTCAGTTGTTAGAGAACACAGATTATGTGTGTAAATTAAAGAAGGCCTTGTATGGTCTAAAATAGGCTCCTAGATCATGGTACTCTAGACTGGATAAGTATCTGCAACGGGAAGGGTTCAGAAAAGGAAGTGCAGACAAAAGCCTCTACATCAATGTAAGTGAAGTTAATATTTTATTAATTGAAGTTTATGTTGATGATATTATTTTTGGTAGTGATGATGACAGGTTAAGCCAGAAAGTTGAAAAAGATATGCAAAATGAATTTGAAATGTCGTTACTTGGAGAAATATCCTTATTTTGGGGACTTTAGATACATCAAAGCAAACAAGGAATATTTATTTCTCAAACCAAGTATATCAGAGAAATTCTAAAGAGGTTCAGAATGGAAAATTGAAAACCAGTTATCACTCTCATGCAAATCAGTTGCAAGTTGAGCAAATATGATGATTCGAAGTCTACAGATCAGAGGAAATATAGGTCAATGATTGGCAACCTATTATATGTGACAACATCCAGACCAAATGTAATGCAAGCAGTTGGACAGGTGGCATGATTTCAAGCAGCACCAAAGGAGTCACATGTGTTAGCAGTGAAGAGGATTTTCAGATATCTCAAAGGAACATAAGAGTTTGGATTATGGTATTCAAAAGGAAAGGATCTATCACTTATTGCCTACATAGATGTAGATTGGGTAGGTTGTATTGATGACCGACGAAGCACCAATGGAGTAACGTTCTAGAAAATAACATCGGAGTTGAGTATGTGGGCACAACAGAACAAGTGGTAGACATCTTCAAAAAACCACTTCCACGGGAATCCTTTGAATATCTTCGCCAGAGACTTGGAGTTATTTCTACTCCAAAATGAATTATTTTTGAATTCTTATCTTATATGTATTATATTTACACGAGGAAGCACCATAAGAGGATAGTTCAGTCAGGGGGAGCAACCCATGATGGAAAGATACCTTTGCCATTGATGACAAAGGGGGAGATATTTATCAGATGCAGAGGATAGATGCAGAGAACAGAGGCATGGTTCAGGGGGGAGAATGAGGGATATGATTTGAGTATTTCATCACAGTGTTTCCATCAATGCCAAAGGGAGATATTGTTGATTAAGGTTGGTTGTCATTGATGTCAACCCTTAAAGAAAGCCCCGTAGCACAAAGGTTGGGTAATGGACCCAAGATTGTTTGATGTAAAGATGAATCATTATTTTATTGTCATGGTTGATAATATGTAGAAATGGATGAACTCCAAAGTGGTCCCCTTATGGTGAAATCCCTCACGGGAAGATGCTTTGCGGATTGAGTTATCCTAGAAGTATGGTTAGAGAACCCATGATTATTTGTGGAATAATGAGATGAAAATCAATGAATTTTTTAGTGAAACTATCCTATATGGATAGTTCTTGTCATTCCATTTCCGGTGGTATGTGGAATGTCACATACCTCCTCACGGTTAGAGAGTTATGGCCATGAGAAGTTGGAGAAACCGGGTTTGGGTAATGGAACCAAGTTTGTTTGATGGATAATGGTATGAGTTTTGATATATTTTCAGGTAATACTATTATATATGGATAGTATATGTCATTCAATTTCTAGTGGTATGTGGAACTTCACATAAATCCTCACGGTTTGAGAGTTATGGCCTTACGAAGTTGGAGGACCCTTATATGTCATCTAGAAGCCCCAAAAGGTCAAACTAGTCAAAGTGGTTTAAGAGATTTTAAAAGGTAAATAATAAAGTGAAGTGATGAGTGTACTGTAATTCAAAGTGAATACAAAATAAATTAATCCAATAATAAATTTAATGGAGAAATTAGAAGTGGGTTAACCCTAAAATAAGGAAAGTGGGCAAAGTGACCTAGAAGATGTTTTTAAGGAAGCTACTTGGAGAGTATAAATAAGAGGCAGTGCTCTCTCATTTAATATACACTTGAACATATTGAATACCTATAGGTTTCCGAGGTAAAAAAAGAATATCTAAGCCGAATTTATGAGGAAAGTGAAGAAAAGAAGGCCAAAATTCAAGGAAGGATAAATTCTTTTGATGATGCTTTATAAGGTATGTTTTTTTTTCCAGGTCATCTCACCATTTTCACAATAAATGTTTTTATAGAATGATTCACACCATGAAATTTATATGCCATTGAGGAAACATATACAATTATTTGTGCTAAAATATCCATCTTGTGGGTCGTTGTATTTTTGGAGTTACACTCTGTGGAAAATAGGGTTTGTGGCTAGTCTTGAAACAAGTTAAAAACAAGTGTTTCGATTAAAAACATCATAACTTATTCATAACAGATTCCAATTTAGTAATAAATTTTTTTTGGGTTATATTATAGTTTGTAGTATGTTGTGTAACAGTTTCATATCAATTCAACAAATATTCCATGCGGGGCATGCTCTACAAGGTCTCTCTCTAGAATAAGCCAGAATTCAGCAAGGTGTGCCATTTTTTCCATAACTCCTTTTCTGAGAGGTTCCAAGTAGTGACACCTGGAGAAATTGCATAAAACAAATTGAAGAACATTATGTATCAATTTCAGATCTGTATTCATTACAGGTACAAAGTTATGATTATTTCAAGTTAGGGTTGTTGACTAATCCAAAACTAGTCTTGTGAGACTAAAGAAACATTTGATGAAAATGCTAGTTTCTTGTTGTTAAAGTTAAGGAAGGTTTGAAGGTATGTGATCATATGCACCAGGTATATTACAGAGTTATAAATAATATTTGGATGATGAAATTGATGAGGGATTTTGGTTGAGGTACAAGTTGGGTACATGGTTGAGATAAGTAGTCGATGAGTTGGCACATACATGAGGTGTATAGTTGATGATGTTGGTAAATATTGATGAGTCATAGTTTATGAGTACTTGACACATGATTGGTACACACTTAGTACATGGTTGGTTTCACTTGTTTATGGTACAGGTTGATTACAGATTGTTTGGTACAGGTTGGTGCATGGTTGATGCACTTGTTTATGTTACATGTTGATTATAGGTTGAGGTATATTGATGCATGGTTTAGGTTTATTGGTACATGTTTACAACGGTATATCTCATAGTGATAGTGTGAAAATGGTTCTATCATTCTACTTCTACTTCAGGGCGGTTGGACGTGGAAAGGACAAGTGGTTGTAGCCACCTTCTGATTGTAGCCGTAGAACATAGGGGTTTGTAGCCTCCTTCTAGTTGTAGCCATAGAATTGGGTAGTTGGAGCTTCCCTCAGGTTGTAGCTTGAGAAACTAGGGGGTTGGAGCCTCCTTCCAGTTGCAGATGGAAAAAAAAGGAAGTTGGTGCTTCCAATGAATGTAATTCTTCAAGACATATAAGATAAAGCATTATGTGGTTTTCTCCGTATTTGGGTTTCCACGTAAAACACTGGTGTACTGTGTATGTGTGTGATTTTTCATTTCTTATTGCTCATTATTGGATAATAATTCTACATTGATATAACACTTGGATTACTTGGAGAAAAAGGATTATAATTACACTATTACTAATTCACCCCCACTCTTAGTAATCCAACAATATGATTGGTGGCCATGACTCAAATTTATGGTTTAAATCATTTGTAGTCCAAGCATGGGAATGTCTACCTCAGAAATGGTATAATATTGTGAAGATGCTTGGTTGTTTGCAGGTTCCCGATTGGTGTGTTCCTTGTTTCTGACACACACACACGTTCTACAAAGTATTTCGGTTGTCACAACTTCCAACCACATACTTTGGGGGGCATTCTGTTACACATTATTTTGGTCACCCTGGTGATGTGTCTACAAGCATGTATTCAACTTGTCAAAAGGAACTTTCCCATGAGAAAAATAATTGGTTTCTTGCTCTACAAGGATTGTTTTTAAAAGGACCTCATAGGCTAGTAGTTTTATATAGTGTAGAAATGCCTGATTTCTGTAGGCTTCTCTAAACCTAGCCTGCAGGGTTTCCGCAAGTTGCTATATAGACAGGGTGTGGCAATGTTCTAAAACTGAGAAAACGGAAGAAGTTCATGAAATTTCTAGAAGGAATATTCTATAATATGAGGTGGCATCCATGTGGTTGATATCCTACCCACCTCTCTGATTTGGTGGGATCATCTTGATCTCTTTAACCATCTCTCTTTCTCCTATATAATGATGAATTTCTCATGGAAAAGGTTAAGCATTAAGTAAGCAAGCTCAAGTAAGGAATGATTAAGGTTGAATAGGATGTGAATTGTGTGAGGTACTCTACATCATATACTTGAAGGCTTCATCTCATCTTATCAAGTTATTGTGGATCATCTTCATGCAAGCTTGGAGCAAGTGTGTGTGTCAAGAGCAAGGCCACCGAAAGGGAACTTAGAGACATCAAAGCTGTTTGGTTGCATCTTCCACTTTCTCTTAATATAATACAGTGACATGTTTCTTTCCCATAAAATCATTCTCATTTTATTACATGATTCCTTCATCACATGTAGAAGTCTTCATTACATATACTATTATTGATTTCACTTTGGTTGGTTTGTGTTCCATTGCAGGATCAATAGCACAAGAGCACTGAAGTGAGGAAGGGACAACAAAGACATAAGAAAGTGATATTAAAAGGTATGTTACTCATGCTTTATTTGATAATAGATTCAATGATTAGATCTTAGGGAAAGTGCCATGTCTTGTCTTGTTTTGTTCTAGATCTAGCTAGATCTAGCGAGATCGGTTTATGTCCACATTTACCGATATATCCAATAACAATGAAGGGTATCAATACATCATTCATCAATCTCATGAAAGTTGTTGGTGCATTTGTTAAGCCAAAGGGCAAGACCAAACATTCAAAGAGACCCTCTTTATATTTGAATTTTGTCTTCCATACATCAGTCAGTTCGATGGGAGCTTGGTGGTAGCCTGGTGCTAGCCAGACTTTAGATCAATCTTGTTGAAGAAATTCCCCCCTTTGAGTTTGTCAAGAAGGTCATCAATTTGAGGAATTGGGTACCGATTCCTGACTTTGATTTTGTTTAATGCTCTGTAATCACTGCAAAGTCACTAGGTCCCATATTTCTTCTACACCAGTACAATCGGGATTCTGCAATGGGAGGAGCTGGGTCAAATGTGCCCCTTTTGAAGCAGCTCCTGGATCTGGCATTTGATTTCATCATTTTCCATCAACGAGCGATGATATACCATCCCATTAGGCAAAGGTTCACTGGGGGTTAGATCAATTAGATGCTTGACTTGGTAGTGTGTCGGTACCCCGGTGGCTGAGGAGAATATGTCTCTGTACTCTTCCACGATCTCGTCCACTTTCTTCTTCTACAAAGAGAGGATATATGTAGAGGTCATGTATTTGGCAATGACCTTATGCTCACTACAAGAACAAATCACAAAGAAGATGAACTTTATGGTATGTTAAATGACCTTACTGCATTGCTTAGAAGAGATTAAAGAAATAGCGGTAGGCGATGCTACCTCTGATATCTTGTACAATTTTATACCCAAAGTAATAATAACACTGCAAGGTCTAGGCTCATACACAACATGTCTCTTCCACAAATATGGCTAGCCTAAAAGAACATCACAAACTTCAAGGGGAGAAAAATCACACAATACCTCGTCTTTGAAGGGATTGATGTCATAGGGTAGATGACATTGTTGGCTGATGTGAAGATATCTTCCTTGACGAAGCCAACTGATGGTGTTGGGTTGTGGGTGTGGTGTCATCGGTAGGTCCAACTATTTTATGACCTCTGCTGAGAACAAGTTATTCTAACTGTTTCTATCGACAATGAAATGAAGCAGAGCCCCATTTACCCACATATGTGAGTGAAAGAGGCATTCCCCTTCCTCTGGTTCTTCTGGTTTGCTTTCCTAGATTTTGGCGGTAGTGATAGTGGCACTGGGTTTGACATCGATAATATGCTTCCCTCTTTCTTTTATTTTATTCGGAGTCAAAATATGTCATTGACCTGGAATCTTTCAGCTCGGCCACCAATGAATTCTTGGAGAGACATTCTTCGATGTTGTGCCAAGGGATTTTAGGGTATTCACATCACTTTCTCATATTTTTCTTCGACTTATCATTACCCTTCTTGGATTGTGGCTTGGACTTGTTTTCCTAAGAGTGGCCATATTCTCTTTGTCCCTTGTTTTGTGGGTTGGGTCCACCTTTTCCATGCTTCGACTGTGACGAGTTTGTAGATCCAAACTCTCGCTTCTTCTGCTTAAATTTCTTCTCGATCTCGAGAACATTTCTATAAGCCGCACCTAATGATGCAATGTATAGAAACTCCATTTTTGTTTGAATGTATCTATGCAAAAATTCATGGTATTTGAGCACCAGATGTCGTTTAGATTCTTTGATATCGAATTTGGTGCATAGGGTATGGAAAATATTGGTGAAATCTGGTATTGTCTGGTCCCTTTCTTGACATAGTGTTGTCCATGTTGTGTATTGGTTCTCGTAGTTCCAACAAGGTAGTATTGTTCTTTAATGTCATCCCTTAAGGAATCCCATGTGGGGGTGACCGCAAATATTGTAGATTCCTCTATGGACTTTTGCTTAGATTAAGTATCCCACCAATTCTTAACATGGGGAATGACCTTGAGGAGTGAAAAAGTAATCATTTCCCTATCGAAAAAATTGTGGACCAAAATAAACCCTTTGAGCAGGTTCATCCATTTATCTAAAACATCTGCATATATCAGTCCTTCAAATAATGAAATATCAAAATTTACTTGTACCTTGAAGGGGGTTACGTGGCCACTTAATGAAGATGTGTCTCCTGTGAGCAGTTGTCGAAGGATCTGTGCAAAGTTGTCCATCATTTCATTCCTTTGTCGTGCAAGGGATTCCTCAAGAAATAGTTTACAAGGATATCCTACTCCATCATCTTTCTTCTTGTCCCCCATAAGTTTTTGTCGAGCTCGATGAGACTGATCTTGCAAAGGACTGACTAGTTCAAGTCCCAACTTCTTTTACCTAGATCTTGTCGGGGACATGCACAAATAAAAACAAATGAAGAGAAGATCACTATGATACCACTGATCTGGATTTATGAGCAGAACAAAATGAATAACAAAATGAATGGAATAAAATAGATATACAGAGAACAACAACAAATATCCAATGAACAATAACTTCTATTGAATAAATAAAATACATGTTGTAAAACTGCAGAACTGACAACAACTTGCTCGAATGGTGATAGTTATCTATGAGAAGAGATATGGCTTCTATGCACATTCGTCTGATTAGAATGATTACAATGAGGCTCTAGAGGCCTTTTTAACATTACTCATGAATGCAAAAACCCTACACATCCAAAAACTTAACCCTAGGAGATGAAATGCCAAACGTTATGTGGGCCATGATGGGTAAGTTGGTACCTCAACTTCCCGGGGTCGTAAGTTTTTCATACGACCTTTGTTTTAGGCGTGTGATATCCCATTGGAAAGGTATTTTCAAGAACTACACAATACACGATACAAATTTGAGTACGTCTACATTTTGACTATGAAAAGACAAAAAACATTGTTTAGGGCCCCAAAATGGCCCTAGAAGTACATTAAGATGTACTGAGATGAAAAATTCCAAAATAAGCCAGTTGGAATAGGTGGGCGGCCACCAATATCCACCTAGATGTTGTGTAGGGATTCATTACAACCAATGAAGTGCAAAACCCATAATTACAAAGAAATGTCATCATTACAGAGAAACGTGCTAAACTAAAAAAATGTCAATATGAGCTAGTTGGAATAGGTGGGTGGCCACCAATATCCACCTAGATCATTTTGTTTTTAATTTGGAAAAAAATTCTATTTTTCAGAGTTAAAAATTATATTTAGTGTGTTCATCTTAAAAATTAAAGTTGTTTTGTTTGTTTGCAAAGTCTTTTTGAATATTTTGGTGATCAACTTTTTCTATAATAAAATCATAAAGCTAGGGTATGGATGAAATATAAATGAGATAAATAAAATTGATTCAATATTAAATGAAAGGGACAAAGGTAAAAGGTGGAGAAATAAGGAAATAACCTTCACACATTTTCTTTGATTAATTTTTAATGGCTTCAAAGAGGAATCTAGGGCAAACACATGGACCGATTCTTATTGGAAAGAACTACGAGTTCTAGTCTCTAAGGATGAAAACCTTCTTGCAAGTCCAGGAATGTTGGTAACTAGTGGAGAATGGATTCTCAAAGCCTCATCAAGCAACTTTGTAGGCCATGACTAATGGCCAAAGAAATCATCTTGCAGAATTGAGGAAAAAAGAGAACAAGGCCAAGTTTTGGATCCAGATTTCAATGGATGACTCAATTTTTTGGAAGATAACAATAGAATCTATTGAGAAGCAAGCTTGGGATATCCTAGAATTAACATATAAGGAAAATGAAAAAGTGAATATTGTGAAGCTTCAAACACTAAGGAGATAGTTTGAAACCTTGAAGATGAAGGTGGTAGAAAACATTGACCAGTTCATGACCAGAGTGATGGGAGTTGTAAATCAACTCAGTATTCATGGAGAGAAGATTGAATATGGGAATTTATTTTTTAAAAGTTCTTAGAAGATTTCCTAAGAAATTTTAAATGGTTGTCATTTCCATAGAAGAGTCCAAGGATCTGTTTAAACTAACAATAACATAATTGATGGGTTCTCTTTTGTCCCATGAATCAATAATCAACTTGGAAGAACAATACTTGGAACATGCCTTCAAGACTCAGTGATTCATTGGTTGATCTAGGTGGATATTGGTGGCCACCCAACTATTCCAATTGCCTGCTCGTGTTCTTTTTTGTTCAACACATTCTTCTATATTGCCTTGTAATTATGGTTTCTACACTTCTGGGGTTGTTTGAAGCCCCACACATCCTCTAGGTGGATACAGGTGGCCTCTCTCCTAATCGATCTGGCTTATTTTGTATGTTTTCATGTCAACACATCTTGTTGTACTTCCAGGGCTGTTTTGGGGCCATAAACGTTGTTTTTTTGGATCGCCACAGTCAAATTGTAGACGAAGTTAGAGTTTGATGGTGGAATGTGTAGATATCTGAAAGACCTTTCCAATGGGCTATCAAGTGCCTAAAATGGAGGTCGTTTGCAAAAGTTATGACTCTCAGAAGCCGGGGTATCAAATTACACCAAGTTACCCATAAGGCCCACATAACGTTTGGCGTTTCACCTTCTAGGGTTAGGTTTTTGGATTTATAGGGTTTTGGAATTCATGAGTAATATAAAAAAGGATGCGTGTAAAAGCCACATCTCTTCTTAGAGATAGCTACCACCATTCGAGAAAGTGTTTTAGTTATGCAGTTTTATAGTTTCATCCTATTTCATTATTTAATAGAAGATATTGTTCACTAGATATTTTTGTTATTCTTCATATTTCTATGTTTATTATATTCAATTTTTTAATCAATTCGTTCTTCTCCTAAATCCAGATCAGTGGTATCAAAGATGTCTTCTCTTCATTTGTTTTTCTTTGTGCATGTCCCCGATAAGATCTGGGTACAAGAAGTTGGGACTCAACCCAATCGATCCATTAGAAGATGGGTCATGCTGATCCCGACAAAAACCCATGGGGGAGGAAAAGAAAGATGATGGAGTAGGATATCCTATTAAAATATTGCCTGAGGAAGCCCTTGCGCGGCAAAGGAATGAAATGAGGGACAACTTCTCATAGATCCTTCGATGACTATGCACAGGAGAAGCATCTTCATCAAGTGACCATAGAACCCCCTTCAAGGTACAGATAAATTTTGATATTCCATTATTTGAAGGACTAATCGATTTGGATGTTGTAGATAAATGGTTAAATTTTCTCGAAGGATATTTTTCAGTCCACAATTTTTCTGATAGGGAAAAGATCACTTTTTCACTTCTCAAGGTTGTTCCCCATGTTAAATACTGGTGGGATACTTACTATGAGAAAAGGGCCTTGGAGGAATCTATAATGTTTTTGGTGGCCCCTACATGGGATTCCTTCTAGGATGCCATTAAAGAACAATACTACCCTATTGGAAGCGACGAGGACCAGTACACCAGATGGACCACCCTACGTTAAGAACGAGACTAGACAATACCAGATTTCACCAATATTTTCCATACCCTACACACCAAATTGGGTATCAAAGACTCCGAGTGTCATCTGGTCCTAAAATACCGTGATTGTTTGCATAGATACATTCAAGCATAAATGGAGTTCCTAGACATCACCTCATTGGGCATGACTTATAGATACATTGTCAAGATTGAGCAGAAATTTAAGTAGAAAACATGAGAGTTTGGATCTGCAAACCCCTCACAGCCGAAGCAGGGCAAAGGAAGCCCCAACCCAGACAGCAAGGGACCAAGTTGATATGTATGACCTCAGGACAACTAGTCTAAGCCACAATACAAGAAGGGAAATGAGAAGACGAAGAAGGACACAGGAAAATGGTGTGAGTACCATAAAAGTCCTTAGCACAACACCGAAGAATGTCGCTCCAAGCAGTCCCTCGTGGTCGATATGAAGTCTTCCAAGTCAGAGGTTGATTCTGATTCAGATTCAAATCCTAAAGGAGGGAAGAGGATTATCGATGTTGAACCCAGTTTCACTGTTGCTACCACCAAAGTCCGGCCAAGTGAACCAAAAGAACCAGAGGAAGGGGAATGCTTCTTTCACTCACATATGTGGGTAAAGGGGGCACCGCTTCATTTCATTGTCGATAGCGGTAGTTAGAAGAAACTAATTTCAGCAGAGGTCATCAAGTGTCTAGACCTACCAACGAAACTGTACCCGCAACCCTACACCATCGGCTGGCTTCACCAAGGAAGAGATCTTCGTGTCAGCCAACAATGTCGTATGCTCGATGGCATCAAGCCTTTCAAAGATGAGTTACTATGTGATATTGTTGCCCTTGAAGTTTATGATGTTATTTAGGACAACCATATTTGTGGAAGCGTCATGCTCTGTATGAGTCTAGACCCCGCAGTGTTATTATTACTTTGGTTAGAAAATTGTACAGGATCCCAGAGGTAACATCACCTACTACTATTTCTTTAATATATGATAAGCAATGCAGTAAGGTAATTTCACAGACTAAGAATTTCGTCTTCTTTGTGATCCGTGCTCACAGTAAGCAGAAGGTCACTGCCACATCCCTGGCCTCTACACAATGCCTCTCTTTGCAATAGAAGAAAGTAGACGGGATCGTGGAAGAATACACAGACATCTTCTCCTTAGCTACAGGGGTACCGACACACTTCCAAGTGAAGCATCCAATTGATCTGACCCTCGGCGAAACTTTACATAATGGACGAGTCTATCAATGTTCACTGATGGAAAATGACAAAATCAAGCATCAGATCCGAGAGCTTATTCAAACTGGGCACATAATACCCATCTCCTCCCCTTGTGGAAGCTCAAATGTACTGGTGCAGAGGAAGGACAATACTTGACGACTTTGAGTTGATTACAGAGCCTTAAACAAAATCACAGTCAGGAACCTCTACTCCATTCCCAGGATTTATGACCTTATTGACCAACTCAAGTGGGAAAAATTCTTTAGCAATATTGACCTAAAGTCTGGCTATCACCAGGTTCCCATCGAACCAAATGATGTATGGAAGACAACCTTCAAGTCTAAAGAAGGTCTCTACGAATGGCTAGACATGCCCTTTGGCTTAACAAATGGACCAATCACTTTCATGAGTTTTACGGATGATGTATTGAGACCCTTCACCAAATCCATTGTGGTAGTATATTTGGATGACATCCCCATCTTCAGTAGAATTTGGGAGGAGCACATGCAGCATATCCAATAGGTTTTGAGCACTCTGCGACAGCACAAGCTTTATGCGAACTTGGAAAAATGTTCTTTTGGCATGAACATGGTCCAATACTTGGGCTACATTTTTGATGAAAATGGGGTACATGCTGATCCAATAAGATTTGAGTCATCCGTGACTGGCCAGCCCAACCACACTAATCGAGGTTCGGAGCTTCTTGGGACTAGCCAACTTCTATCGACGATTCATGTTGGGATTATCCCATATTGCATGGCCCCTCAACTAGGTGACCAAGGGAGGTGGTAGGGCCAAGTTTGTGTTGGGAAAGGAGCATCAATGAGCATTTTCTGATTTGAATCATCGCTTGTTCTAAGCCCCAATACTCTCCTTTCTCGATCTGCAGCAACCATTCAAGATTGAGATTGATGCATCTGACAATGCTATGGACGTAGTTCTCACTCCACACAGGCATCCAGTGACATACCATAGTGAGACACTCTCTGATACTGTATGAAAATACCCCACCTATGACAAGGAAATGTATTCCATTCTCCAAGCCTATCGTCAGTGGAAACATTACATTTTGGGGAAAGAGATAATCATACACACTGATCACAAGCATCTGTAGTTCATACAGACATAGGGGAAATTGCAGAATGACCACCATCATAAGTGGTCCACCTACGTGCAACAGTTCCATATCAACATCAAGTATAAGACAATTATCTCCAATTGTGTCACTGATTGCCTCAGTTGGCCTCCTGTGCCTGCACTCACCACTGTGCTCCATTCCTATGGACATGAAGAATCTGAGTGGCCCTAGCTTTATCAGCAAGATCCAGACATCGCCACCACCTATCAGCTCTTGGGTATAGGTGCAACCGTCACCGATTTTCACATTTAGGACAAACTCTTATTCCACCTAGGCCATCTTGGTGTTCCTACAAGTGAGCGTGCAAAGTTGATTTGGGAATCCCACTAGAGTTGGGTGGAAGGAAATTTTGGCATAGAGAAAATTGTGGACATTCTTTAGAAACATTTTTATTGGCCAAAACTTTGATAGGACGTTAGCAAGTATATCATATCTTGCACTACCTATGCCATTTCCAAGCCAACCATCAAAAAGCAAGGCTTATACACCCCTCTTCCTATTCCTGAGAAGCCTTGGGAATCCATCTCATTGGATTACATGTCTGGCTTGTCATCCACCAAGCAAGGAAATGAGTGTGTGTTCATGGTCATTGATCGAATTTCAAAGATGGCTATCCTCACAGCCTGTAAGAAGAATGTCACAATGGTAGATACTGTCAAGATCTTCTTTGAATGAGTGTGGTTCCACTTTGGGATACTGCAGATCATCATCTTCGACTGAGACATCAGATTCCTCAGCAAATTTTGGTCGAGTCTCTGGTCTCTATTGGACACCAATCTCACAAAATCCACTGCCTTCCAACCCCAAACTGATGGCCAAACATAGGTCATCAATTAGATTATTGTGCACATCCTATTCATGTACAATTCTAAGAATCCACGTACTTGGGACGAGAGTATCCCATATGTCCAGCACAATTACAACAGGGCTCTCCATAGTTCCACTGGCCATAGCCCATTTCAGGTGTGTCTGGGATTCCAACCCTTGGGACCCATTGACGTTGCACTTCCTCTTTCCACCGCCCAGACATACTCTTCCCTTGATCAGTCTACAATTGACAAAGCCACTAGATTCATTGAGCAGATTCAACACATCCTCCAACAAGTACAAGCAACACCATGATAAACACATGGTACCACACCAGTTTAAGGTTGGTGACCAAGTTTGGTTACATTTGCAAAAGAAGCATCTCATCGGGCCCCATCAGAAGCTTCTCTCACTTTGTTATGGGCCTTACACTATCAACAAGGTTGTGGGTAGAAATTCTTTTGAGCTCAACACTCCACCCTTCCTTGGCCTGCATCCAATATTGAATGTAGACCTCCTTCGACCATAGTTTCCACCATTATTGGAAACCTCTGAGATCACAGAACAACCGACACCAACATATCTCAACCCTGACTACATGGAACAAACATCCATTGATCATATAGTGTACACACGTGTCAAGGGCACTCAACAGTAGAGGATCCAGATTTATCGGGTTGTTAAGGCAGGGAAACTCCTACACCAAGGCAAGTGGCTCACCTGGGGCCAAATCCAGCAGAAGTTTCCTCACCTGATGGGGGAACTCAACGCAATGGAGACCATTTCTTCCTAAGGTGGGATGATTGATCTAGGCAGATATTGGTGGCCACCCACCTATTCCAACTGGTTCCTCGTGTCCATTTTTGTTTAGCATGTTCTTTTGTACTTCTTTGTAATTGTTGGTTCTACACTTCTGGGGTTGTTTGAAGCCCCACACATCCTCCAGGTGCATAATGGTGGCCTCTTGCCTAATCCAACTAGATTATTTTGTATGTTTTCATGTCAGGACATCTTGTTATACTTCCAGGCACATTTTGGGGCCCTAAACGTTGTTTTTTTTGGCTCACTATAGTCAAATTGCAGACGAAGTCAGAGTTTGATTTCGTAATGTGTATTTCTCTGAAAGACCTTTCCAACGAGATATTATGCACCTAAAACGGAGGTCGTATGGAAAATTTACGACCCTAGGAAGTTGAGGTACCAAATTACACCAACTTACCCATAGGGCCCACATAACTTTTGGTATTTCACCTTCTAGGGTTAGGTTTTTGGATGTCTAAGATTTTGTCATTCATGAGTAATATAAAAAATCCCTTTGGAGCCTCATTGTAATCCATTCTGCTCAAATAGATGCGCATAACAGCCACATCTATTCTCAGAGATAGCTACCACCATTCAAGCAAGTGTTTCAGTTCTGCATTTTTACATCTTCAGCCTATTTCATTATTTAATAGAAGATATTGTCCACCGGATATTTTTTTTATTCTTCATATCTCTATGTTTATTGTATTCAGTCCGTTAATTAGTTCATTCTGCTCCTAAATCTAGATCATTAGTAGAGCTAGAGGAAAAGGTAGTCATCAAGTAAAGGAAGAACAACACAAGAAGAGTCAAAACAATAAAATCAACCTAAATACTCTCAGAATCATAGAGGAGATGAAACATATGGATAGACAAATCTAATGTCCAATGTTGCTACTGCAGAAAATATGATCACTATGAAAGTGAATGCAGAAAGAAACTATCAGATCTGAACAAAGACAAAGCTAATATCTCCAACACTAAAGAAGGGACATCTGAGACAATGTTCCTTTCAAGTCAAATCATTAAATATTATCACAACAATGATATTTTGTTGATGGATAGTGGTTGCAGGAATCACATGTCAGGTAACAACAATTTGTTTTATATCATTGATAGTTCTATTCAATTTGAAACTACTTTGGGAGATGATTATTATGTCAAGGCCCGAGGAAAAGGTATTGTGTCAGTATTAACCAATCGAAATGTGAAGAAAGACATTCGTGATGTCTTTTATGTGCCAATCTTAGATATAATCTAATAAGTATAGGAAAGTTGAGTTAAAATGGTTATGATGTCAGATTCAAGGAATCCATATGTGTTATCTTAGATAAGCCACCTAATATAAGACTTGCTGAAAATGTTCAAATGAATAATATTAAAATGTTTCCAATGAATTTGAGAAGTGTAAATATGTCATAGCTTATGCACAAAATGTCTCAAGAACATATGAGAGTTGGTTGTGCCATCTTAAGAATGGTCACCTACCTTTTAGGATTGTCAGTCTCTTGCTAAAACAATCAATGGTAAAGGGACATCCTATAGTGAATGAACATACCAGCCCTTGCGAAAGTCGCATTCTTGGAAAACATCAAAGAGACAATTTTCTAGCAGCTTCCTATAGAGAAAAAGAGCATCTAGAACTAGTTCACACAGATCTACGTGGATCCATGCAAACTCATTCCATTGGTGGAAATTTTATTTTCTAACATTCATTGATGATTTTAGCGGGAAAGTTTGGGTATATTTCCTCAAAAACAAACCTGATACATTCAGAAAGTTCAAAGAATTTAAAGTTGTAGAAGAAAAGAAGAGTGGAAAATATGTCAAATTACTTAGGTCATATGGAGGAGGAGAGTATGAATCAAAGGAGTTTGCAATTTTTTGTAGACAACAGGGAATTAAAAGGAACTTCACCACCATATATAATCTGTAGCATAATGGAGTGGTTGAAAGAAAGAATCAGAATATCATGAATATGACAAGGAGTATGATCAAAGATAAGAATCTCTCAAATGATTTTTCGGCTGAAGCAGTTTCTTGTTATCTCCAACAAAAAGTGTGAAAGATAAAGTGCCTCAAGAGACATGGAGATGCATGAAGTCAAGTGTGTCTCACTTCAGAATGTTTGGTTGTATAGCCTATGCACATGTCCAGGAAGAACTAAGAAGGAAACATGACAATAGGAGTGAAAAGTGCATTTTCATTCAGTGCAGTGAACATTCCAAAGCCTATAGACTGTATAATCCAATCAGTAAGAAATTTGTGGTGAGTAGAGATGTAAAATGTTTGGAGGAAAAATCTTGGGGTGTAAGAAAATGAAAAAATGGACAACCGAAATCCATTACTCCAAATAGATGAACATGTGGAAAGCTTAGGAAAACAAGTACCTCCACTAAGACTCCCAAGGTTACATGTGCAAAGTGATGAAGGGATTTTTCGAGGGTCATAACTATTGACTTGGTTATCCATTTGGAATGGAATTTTACAGAAGTTGCATCTCAAAGAGTTCACTACCATGTCGATCTGATCCTTCATATAAAACATCATTTTGACACTTTTCCAGGGCCAAATTCCTTCATATAAGGCCTCAAATTGTGTTTTCAGTGTTTTTACAAGAATTTTAAAATTTTTAATTATTATTTATCTTTTAGTTTATGAAATTAATGAGAAAAGCAAGTTGAAAAATAGTGTCACTCTAGTTAGCTATTAGTTATAGGTCAGTTTTAAAGTCATGCGAGAATTTCCTAAAATTAGTTGTTTTTCTAAAATTAGTTGTTATTCTAAAATTAGTTGTTTTCGAAAATCTCATATAGTAGGTATAAGGGGTTGAACTTCCATTGTAATATTTAGGATGGAGAAGGAATAAAAGAGAGTTATTTTCTATTCTCGTCTGTTTGCATGGTTTTTAGATCTTGTGAATAAATATTAGTTTATTGGCTACATCAAAAAGACACGAAGAATATATTGAAAATCGTTCTTCTTCTAGCAGTGAGTCACTAGGTTCTATGTAAAATAAAAAAACAACGAGCTTGAGGGAAATCCATGAGCAGTTGGATGACATGGATCAACAAGCTCACTTTTCCTTATTGTCCTATCAACCTACTTATTTTGAAGAGGTGGTGAAAAAATAACACTAGGTATAGTCAATGAATGAAGAGATTGAAGCTATTGAAATGAATGAGACATTAGATCTTTTTGATCTCCTAGCAAATAAAACAAACATTGGTGTTAAGTGGGTTTACAAGACAAAATTGAATGAGAAATGGAAGGTAGAGAAATAGAAGGAAATACTAGTTTCCAAAGGGTTTGCTCAAGAACCTGATATTGACTATGGTGAGACCTTTTCTCTATTAGTAAGGTTGGATACTATTAGAGTTGTGATAGTCATTGCAGACCAAAACAAATGGTTGTTTACTAGATGGATGTGAAGTCAGCCTTTTTGAATAACAATTTAGAAGAAGAGGTGTATATAGATCAACCATCACGAATTGAAGTAAAAGGCCAAGAGTAGAAAGAGTACACACTGAAGAAAGCCATGTATGGCTTGAAGCAATCTCCAAGAGCTTGGTACAGTCGAAATGACTCTTATTTGCTCAACAATGGTTTCAACAGGAAAAGTAATGAGCCCGCTCTTTATACCAAATGAGACCAGCAAGGAAAAATTCTCATTGTTTGTCTTTATGTTGACGATATGATATATAGTGGTAATTTAATGTTAGATGATTTCAAGGCTGCCATGAAAAGAGAGTTTGAGATGACATACCTTGGTCTCATGAAGTACCTTTTGGGAATTGAAGTTAAAACATATAATTTCTCTTGTTGACATGCATAGACTAATTAGTTGATTTGTTTTTTTTTTCTATTTATAGAATGTTGTTAGCTAGTTATTAGTTTTGACCATATCAAACCTCTAAGATTGCTAAATCTCTATTGTAAAAAAATAAAGTTTTTCCCTACTTTTCCTCATATTTATATATGCTGATCAAATTAACAATAAATACATATAACCAAAAATTTCTCCACTAGCCATAGTGAATAGCGACCACCTCCCAAACCCAAAAACGGATAGCGAGGAGCTTCTACTAGTAAGAGTGCAAAGGATCTAGCTAGAACGTAGAGAGTCCAACCATGAAAACCAAAGTGAGCAACCACCAAAACGTTGAAGGAATAGCCATGGACGCGTAAACCAAGATCTGATGTACCATGCAGAGAATCCATGCTTTGAACCAGCCGAACTATAACCACTTCCCTTTTATTTATAGT
Source organism: Picea mariana (assembly GCA_032191745.1). Classification (NCBI taxonomy): domain Eukaryota; kingdom Viridiplantae; phylum Streptophyta; class Pinopsida; order Pinales; family Pinaceae; genus Picea; species Picea mariana. Next base: position 35,180 of record JASDQU011401274.1, read on the forward strand.
TCATGTGCACGACAGTGGAATAAAAAATCAACCTTAAAAACAATGAGGTCCAGCGAAATGTGCTTGAAACTAATAACTCCTCCACAAGCCAGCAACTACACTGACCACCCACCAAACCTTGCAATGAATAATCAAGAGCCACAAATGAATACATTTTCAACCAATAAGAATGCAGATAATCTAACCATGGAAACAACTTTAGAAGTAATAACCATGGCAGAAGAAAATGAAGACTGCCTCCACCACCTAGAATGCAAAAATCCAACGAACACGCAATACAGAGAGGATTCAAAAATACGGTACTATCAATAAATGGATGTAACAAACAATTTCTCCTCGAGCTATAATGCATAGTGACCACCCACCAAACCCTGAAACGAATAACTCTTCTACTAGTAAGAATGCAAAGGATCTAAATAGAACGTAGAGAGTCCAACCATGAAAACCAAAGTGAGCACCCACCAAACCGTGCAAGGAATAGCCATGGACGCGTAAACGGAGATCTGATGTACCATGGAGAGAGTCCAACCGAAAGACGTCAAAAAAAGGGGTCGATGCACCTGCACTCACTATCACCCACCCACAAAAAGAGAGAATGCACCTGCAGCTACCACCCACAAAAATGACCATCGTGCAGACTTGGCAAGCAATCAATTTTCTTTTTTTTATCTTGGAATTTCTCAAATCTCAAGCCCTCCACCCATAGAAACACAAAAATAAATTATATATATAGACACAAACCCTATCTTACACTTGAGGGAAAACCTATTTTTTGTGTACATTCTACATCGATGTTAGTGCCCTTGGGTGGATACAGTTGTTCCTACTTAGAGAGAACTAATAAATAAATATAGCAAAATTCTTTGTTTTTGTTCTCATTATTCTATATCAAGATAAATGTTACCACATAATAAGATATAAAAGTTATCTGGACTTCAAGATATTGTAGTTGGGATTTTAGTCACAATGCATTATATAGCTAGATCCAAGCGGTGTGGTGGACCTTAGTGTTTCTCGTCAACTAATCAATAGATCGAAATCATGTTAAAAAACAATTGCATTTATATATTGATGGTTAAGGTAATCCAATACCTTAGTAATCCTTTTATGGTGTATAGTAGGTTTATATGAGTTAAATATGGATCGAACTATATGGCTTTGGGCATATTCTTTTTTTATACACTTTCAGTCATACTAATCAGAAATCCATTTGCTTAGGAAGATTTTCATTATTTTTCATGGAAGAAATAGTGTATAATCTGTTTTAAAGAAGACATCAAGTGAGGCTCAACAATATCATAAAAAATAATAATAATTGATCAGGAATTTGAAACTGAAATCACATTCTTAATAATCATAACACTCCACCACTCAAACTAACATAATAACTCTAATAAACTTCTTGTTAGTAAATTAACCATGATATTGCTTGGTTGGTTTCCTTTCTTTCTAAACCTTGTACCTTATCTGACGTGTTAGTTCCCAAATCACTTAGGTGGTTGCCTTCTTTCCACAACCAACAAAATTATCACGAACATATAAATCCAAACAACAATTATTCATTGAGCCTGATACATTCGTGAAGGAATTTAAATGCGTATGATAATATCTCTCCTTGTATTCAACGAATCAATAAATGCAAAAGATAATAGAGCCCGGACAAAACCATCTGTATCACTGCCAAAACGGGTAGCATGTCTTATCATATAATACATAAGACGCTTATGAATTTGACAAGCTTCCCCACCGCCCTTTATGTTTCATGAGCTGACATGAATTTAAAACAAACAAAAAAATAATAACAAAACAGTCTCACGAGATTACGTACAATGTAGGCTTCACAAATTTCTATCCATCAAAATTGAAATCTACGCGTAGGTTGACTTACTGATGACATTTCAAATAAATCAATCATTGGCCGCTCAATTGCATAAGCATATATCATTACGGCGCAGCCTTCGACCTGGCATGAACGATAACGTCTCCGTAATAAAAAAACTACCCCGCGTCTTAGCGCTGCATGGCATAGCTCAGAAGCTTACCCGGCATAGCACAGCTCATGGCCTTCAACGTCATCGACTTGGCAATGCGGCATGCGACTTCGAAGCGTATCCGGCATTGACTTGGCGACTACTTGACTCGGAATCTGCGCGACTGCTGGTTGAATCAATTTTTCAGTGACATTTCAAGAACAAGGGTTCAGAATAATTTAGATACTTCGACGTGAACGTGTTTGAAAGTGCTTGGATTGTTTTACTGAGAACTATCCTTCGTTGTCTACACATATGGAAGAGCGAGATGAAAGGTCGTTCACAGCTGAGGTGTTTATATTTGCACAATGTTTGTATTTACTGCATCGTTATTGCTGCAGTACATAAAAGATGAAATGAAGTTTCTACAACAAAACGGAGGAGCGGAGTAGGCTAACTCGGGATCAAATACTTCTTTTTCTGGTAAAAAATGGGCCTGAATCCGGTCAGATTTTCAGAGGTAGTTTGAGTTTCCCATCAATCAAAGTTGCATGCATTTCGAAATTTTAATTGAGAGATTTTTCCTATTTTAAACCAAATCAGATGTTCAAAAAATCGATGAGGGTTTGGATTGGCCCGAAATTTAAAATGGGGTAGTTGGAAAACCTGCTATAAAGGTAACTCTTGAGGGAAGATTGCTCTAGAGTTAACCCACTCATACCTCACAATTCAATTCAAAGAATAAAGAAGTAGCTTTTTTAGTTTTTGCTGTACACTTTTTTTCAACAAATATATATATATATATATATATATATATATATATATATATATATTGTAAGGAATTCAATTGATTTATACATTTAAAAATACAATTTAAATAATCTTAAATTGCAATTTCACTAACAATTTCATTAATGTACTAAAAAATTTAAAACATTTACAAGAGTAACATGTCATGCATGCTTACCCAATTTAATGTCAAAGGAATCAATAGCATGTTGGAATAATGCTTACAATAGAATTGGTTTGGATTTGGTATGAATAGGATTCAAATTTGTTGGAGGTTGTTGAGATATTCTCTCAACAACTATCTCTATGTTTGGAGATAGTTGGATCTGATTCCAAATATATATACCTGTAATATTGTGTGCAATATTTGTAATATAAATTATTATTTGTGTATATAATCATGTGCTATGGCTGCTCTCTCTCAAATTTTATCATGGTATCAGACCCTGTTCTGGCTTAAATCCCTCATGGGATGGCTAGGAAAATGTGAAAGTTTTGGGAGCCAACTCTCTATAAATATGTGTGAGAGTGGATTGTTTATTTTTATTTGTTGTGTGTGAGTTTCTATGTGTTAATTCGGTTGTGTGTAAGACGTGAGGTATGCATGGAATTTGCATGGCCATTATAGAAGGGGTAGTATATTGCATTGGATGGAAAGTACAACAATTTTCTTGTGACTATGTGATTAAGTAACATAATCGTTGCGCAAGATTTTGACCTAGGCTATAGCGAAGAGAAATTGTCATCTACAGTGGTGATGATTGATGGAGTGCCAGGGTCATTTTTTATATTTCTATTGTGTGAAGTGCCACATCATCTTCGTCTGAATACATGGAGACTTCTTCCTAGTTGCATATGTATCCTACATACAAAAGTGGAAACGCAATAAGGAATGGCTCGTTAAAACACGGTCTTTTTCAACCTGGCTGGAGTTAAGTATTCCATATTCCTATTTACCTTTTACAAAATTGAAGGAGTATGAATGCGTCAAAAGATAAAAGGGCAGTTGTATTAATTGATATGTATGAATTTTGTTTTTTTTAATTTTATATTGTAAAACCAATCAACGAACACAATATCATAATCTAAATTAGTGGTTCTTGACGTACTTCGGTGCCATAGAAACACTTCACTGGTTTGATTATGCATATTCTATTATATGTTGGTGGATCTTGTTCTCCTTCGGGCTTCAAGGACAATAGTTATAGGTTGTCAATGTATATAAAGAAGGTGAGTTGTATGATTGACTGCTGAAAATATCTAGTAATTAGATCACTATCCTATATAATTGTCAAAATTTGATCTTCGGGGGAATTCCATAGATGGTAGTGTATCCATAGGATAATTCAGTATCGATATTTTCCTTCAGGAGGTCGACAAACATCAATGCTACAAATTCATCAATGATGGTGAGAAGCAGCATTATCTTAAATGGTTTGAAAGGGAAGCTCGAAGTTGTGGGGAAGAAAGAGCGTATACTGAAAGATTTTAGAGTGGATAGGAATACTGATGAAGACCATATCAAGACAAATATCGACTAGTACATATTGGAAAAATTACGACGTTCTATTTGCGACGTTATGGACAAAATTGGCCATACTGTTGAAAAATAGAGGAAATTTTATTTTTTTTCCATATTGCCCGATAACGTCGCTCTTGCGAGGTACTATTAAATTTTTTTTCTCTTGCGACGAAGTCCAGAGGACGTCATTCTTGCGAAGATGTAAAATTTTTGTCTCACTTGCGATGTTTGTGAAATATTCGTCGCACTTGCTACGTTGTGGACACTAGGTTTTCCCCACTCCAATGGTTACCTAGTATTTGACCAAGTCAACTTTGACTTGGTCAACTATTGTCGGAATTGCGACGTTATACAATCTATAAATATGTTGCATTTTACGAATGTTGCGAAAATTTTGCTATAATAACGACAGTTCAAAAATGGTATAAGCCGGTCTTCTTGGCAAACAAAAAACACGTATTTTTTTTCGTATATGTGTATGGGGAAGAATGTCAGAAAACATTATGGGTGGGAAAAAAATTAAATAGGGTGAAAAGGGTGACGATCAATGCTATTTTCCTTGCAAAAATTGTTGTACTAGACGTCCCGAAAGAGTTTTAATAGCAACAACTAAAAAACATTGTAGAAAATATGGGCACATGGACGGGGGATCAAATGAATATCCTCCCATGGTAATTAGCTATATATATATATATATTCATTATCTATTTTAATATTTATTGTATTCTCAAACTTTTATATTGTTTTATTCATGCACTAATTTTTCATGATTGTTTGTAATTATAAAGTTAGATTTGCCCCCTAACTTTATGCACAAAGCACCAAGTAGTAACATAAATGATGTTGTACAAGATGAATAACTTGAAGGAGATAATGCAAATCAAGTTAATGATCCCATGGAAGTAGATGAAAATAATAACATAGTTCAAGATGATGGGACAAATAAAATTATCCAAGACTTAGTTGGTCATCCAGATGAGGATCATGGAGACAACAGTGGTGGTATTTATGATGAACCTCTTATTGAAAAGGAAAATAAACGACTTTATAAAGGGTCAAGAGGAAATTTTCTCTCCACTACATTGTTGCTGGTGAACTTAAAAGTTACAAATCATTTGTCGAACACTTGTATGACACAGATCCTAAGGTATGTAATATGTTTCATCACATCTACATAAAGGTTGACTTTTCCCCATTTCTTTTAGTGTTAACTAATGTGTAAAATAAAATATGCAATATTTACAATTATTATTCTTTACAATAACTATTTATTTTTTATGTTTTAGATTGGTAGGTGAATTTCTGTTACCCCCTCAAATATTTTACCTTGTACATATCGATATTTACATACCATTATGAAAGACATTGGAATGGAGTATCAAAGTATAGATTCATTTCCTGATGATCATATTATATATTATAGACAACATGCGTCGAAAACAAAATATCTGGTATGTGGTATCAATAGATATCGAATCGATCAAGTAACAAAAATGGTCCCTTGAAAGGCTCTCCAACATATTCCCATAATTCCACGTTTGCAATGACTGTTTAGGTTCCAAAGAATAGCACAATTTATGGATTACCATGCATGAAAGAGAATTGAAGACGAGGTTTTTTGAGTGCCTGCAAATGGTTATACATTTAAGGAAATTGCTGCAAAATGGCCAGAATTTATAGATAAACCTCGTAATGTTAGGATTTCATTGGAAAATGATGGTGTTAATCCATTTGGAGAGATTCGGTTTGTTTATTGAGTGTGGCCTATTTTTGTTATCAACAATAACATTCCTCCTTGGATGCCAATAAAGAGGGAGCACATAGTGTTGAAAATGATTATTCCAGGTATTTGTTTACATTAATTTTTCGAATGTAAATTTTTCATTTTTCTCTTTTTTTTCATAACATCTTTTATTTATTTATTTACATATATATATACATACCATGGTAGTAATTTCGTGTAATTTGAAGCAATTAGGCAAGTACCAAGTTAAAGATATGAATGTGTATATCGAGCCTCCTATCGATGAGCTACTAAAGTTATGGGAGGGCATCACTATGTATGAAATTTGTAAACCAATTGGCTAGAAGAGATTTCAATTCCATGGAATACTTTTATGGACAATTCATGATGCCCTAAGACTAAAACATTTTTGTGGTATGTAACGTTCCATATTGCACGCTTGAATAATATATAATTAATTGAATATATCATGCATGTTGTTTAAATAATCATTTCATATATTAATAATTCACATTAATCCATCTATTGTAGGTCTTCAAACAAATGGTAAATTTGTAAGTCCAGTTTGTGGTCCTAAGATGAAATATTGTCATTCAAAAATTTTAGGAAATGAAGTGTTTGATGAGTATAGACACTTCCTCTCTAAGAACCATAAGTATCGTACTACTGAAAAATATCTTTTCAATGGGGAAACAAGAGACTGGACTAAAATCACAAAGAATGACACCTCGCCTATGGAAGTTGGCATATGATAGAATTAATCCTCGAGGTATGCATTTTGTTTATGCATCGTAAATGGAATCATATTTTGAAATTTTATTTGGGTGAAATCGTGAAGATGGGTTACACTTTTGCTTGTTTCATGAGAAAAAAAACTGTATTTTCACAAGTTCTTCAACTTCCGGCATACAAAAGTATTTTTTTTATTTAGAATTTCACTTTACAGTAAAAACAAAACTTGTGAAGAATTTTGTTATCTTTTCAAATACTATTTTTCAAATTTGTTTTATCACGATTTGATATGTCAATTTGACAATTGTTTAACAGTATGTTTTTTAAACATGAAAGGAATGATAATGAGTTATGTTTTCCTACAACAATGTATCTATTATTAAAATTATGTTTTTAAGAAACCCAAAAGCTACAGAGACTCTATTTTATTATGACTATAATTTTGAATCTAACAGATGAATATTATAATTTCTAGAATTTTTTGAAGTTGACCAAGCTGAAAACGTTGCAGATTTTAAACACATGTTTTTCTACACCTTGTATCTATCTTTATTTTTACTTAAAACTAAAATCTAAATATACCCTTTTGAAAAGAACAACTTAAGGATTATGAATATATTTTTTTCTAAATTTTTCACTGTATATTTTTAGAGATATCAATATTTCATTTCACCGAATCATAATGTCTACTGAAAATATTATGTAGTATTTTTTTTTAAAAGTTAAATAAAAATAGATAAAAATAAATAAAATGAAAACAAATTATAGGAATTGAAAGAAGATTCAATTTTGGAAATGCTGGTGTCATTTTCGAAACCAAATTCTCAGTATTTATAGGAGTCTGCAACCTCTGAAGTTCTGGTAAGCTTAGGGAAATTCTCTGGTTTTTGTTTTCAATCCCAATTTCATGTTTTTGGCCGAAATAATCTTTCGACCGAAAAACTAATATTTCGTCCAAAAGACTAAAATCTAATTGAAACCATCAAAACTAAATGGTTTCCAAGGTTTTCGGCCGAGAAAGCCTTCTTTTGGCCGAAAGGCTGTTGAGCGAATTCCATCGGTTGGAAAAAATGAAAAGACACGTTATATCATTTCATTGCGCGTCAAATTGTATAAATAGGCTTTCGAATGAACACATTTAACATAATTCATCGAATGGACAGACACATATGAGCTCGGGGATAGGGATTTCAAAACATTTCTATTACTGATTGCAGTTGTATTCTTTTCTTTCTTTATTTCTTCCTCCTGTTCCGTAGGCTTAATCGAAGGATTGATATCGATACATGATCGTTTTCTAGAGTACCTAAACAATGTTTCGAATCATCTTTTTGGTTTTTGTTGAATAAGGTAATTGATGTCTGTTCAAGTTTTTATTGGAATAACAATTTATATGTTGAAAGATAAATGTTCAACATTTTTTCAAGGTGAAGTCTTTGTTGAACATTTCTTTTACAGATAACTATAAAAGTCATGGGAAACAAAAGTTTGCGCAAGAGAAAATTTGATCACACTCGAGATGATACTCGTCAAATCGAACAAAGTAAAGAGATTTATTGGAGAAAGAAATGAGGACGTGCAAATATTGAAGAAATAAATGATGATAATGTGAATAAATATTTTCAACAAGAAGAAGTTCAACCAGGTATGCATGCACATATGGTGATCAAGAACACGACACACATTGGGACTGTATTCAGAAAGTATAGAATTCAAATTTAAAATATTGTAAATAATATAATTGATTGTAATTACAATTTGATGTTTTTCAAAAAATATAAATAGATTTGTCTCATAATGTCGAAGAAGACGTTGAAACCGAAATTGAAACAGAAGACATTGAAACCAAAATTGAAGAAGAAGACGAATAACCTATATGTATGTACATAAATTTAAATATTATACAAGATGAACACTCAAGTATATAAAATTTAGTGAATTTGTGTTCGGGTTATGTTTTTGAATATAAACTTTAAATTGAAATATGCAGGAGAATCTATCAACATTGATGATGAAATATTATATAATGTTGATACTTACAAATTTGGGAATAAAAAAACTAAGCATTATATAAGCTATTGAACTAAGAATATATATAATACTTTTTGAAAGATGAATCAGTAACAGTACAAGCTCAACTTTTACTTTGTCTAATGAAGTCAAGAAAGTTAAAATAAGCTACATAATTATTGGGTATTCAAAAGTCGACAAAGGATACAAAGGTGAAACAAAATTTCTTTAACAATATAACTAGCGTATTAAAAGATTTTGGTAAATCTCGAAAAGA
>JASDQU011401275.1:17234-30229 GCA_032191745.1 Picea mariana
GCATTGGAGTGCAGGGAAGAGGCATACTTGATGGAGCATGGAGTTTCCAATAGAGAGCGTATTGCTTTGTTTTTGTAGTGCGTGGATTTTGGAGATCATATCATCAGTAGTCGTAGTACCTGTGATAATGAAGAGAGTAGGGTTGACCATCAGTGTGAGGAGACACCTTTGGATGTGTATCATGGCATGGGAGTAACATGGAGTCCGAGTGACTGCTCAACTAGTCCATCAGTGTGCATGGATGAGTTCTTAGTCATACCCTTGGGATTGACCAATGTATGTGACACTTTCCAGACGAGCATACAGACGTGGAGGTTTCTGCTACCATTCTTGGATGCTCTCATCAAGTACAGTAGGACATGGGAGCATTATGTGAGGCAGTGGGATGAGCCTCGAGCCATTATAGATATGACAAAGATTCTCCATTTGGGGCATGTGGATAGTGCACAGGTTGACAGAGGCAGATTGAGGGACGACATGATCTACTATGGAGATGGTCCATATTTAGTCTCTGAGTCCACATTTAGGGAGATGGTCATCAAGGTGACATATGATACATTTTGGGCAGGGCATTCTGAGAATTTGTATGAGTTTGAGGCACCACATGAGACAGAGTTATTTTTCAATGGGGTGTCTAAACTCCAGGATTTGCCTACATACATTGTCAGGAGTGAGGATGGTATATTTCTCTATGCGGGTTGGTAGCAGCAGGATAGATTAGTGGGCACAGGGTTGATTTCTAGTATCTAGTTTTCATCAATTGGTGGAATATAGGGTTCAATATATCGGCTCAACTGGATTACGACAATTATCAGTATGGCACAACAGCAGTCCATTGGAATTGGAAGTGGTAGACTTCCAAATTGGCTATGGGATCTGAGGATTCATTTGGTCGATAGTTTGCTTCACTTCTTGATGGACCGGGTTGCGCCAGCGAGCGATCTACTCCATTCTTGGATTGTCATGAGAGGGCTTGTTGTAATTCGTTCTGTATGGAAATACAAGTTCTCTCTTTTAGTACCCAGTATGGCAGTGGATTTGCAGAATTTGGTTCTACAGGGACACCTTTATAGATTATGTTTCTTGATAGCAGGCCCACTATTTATAGGTATTTTAGCATGGGGTTCCAAGAGTGGAGAATCCAGTATGAGTACATTGGGAAGACAATCATGGCCAGAGTGGTGCAACGTCAGCATGATGATACCTTTCCTAGATAAGTGTGGGACCCTGGGATTACAAGGCTGGGAATTTCATTGACTGATAAAGATGAGTGGATCCTTGCAAGGGGAAATCATTTATATTTTCCATTGAGCTTTGGTTTTGAGGACAACGTTTCACTTTTTAGTGATTCATTGAGGTCTTGTAGCTCCTCACATTGGCAACAGTATGTTCATTAGGAGGAGGCCATGTTTGGATTGGAGTGATCATGGAGGTCAGGATCATTTTCTATGGAGGTCGAGTGTTACTTTCAGGAGTTCTCTCATGAGATGCGTGGGAGTGGCTCCCTATTAGAGTGACTCGTTGAGGGGTTAACTGAGTTTTTGCAGTACCCTATTGCTCTACCCATTAGTAACATTCAAGAGGAGACTTTTTATGTCAGTACCTCGTCGGATAGTGAGTTGAGAGGAGCATACTTCACATCTTCCAAGTTCGTTTGGGACCCAGGTATCATGTTCAATTTCAGTTGGGTTCAGTTGGCATAGTGGCAGGGTTTAATGGGATTGCTTGAGGACAAGCAATCTTTGGGAAGGGAGGGGATTGTCATGTCCCAATTTTTGGATTCCCTTATTATGCAGTTAGAGTCACTTCAGAAGGCTTGAGTCAGCCAAGTCAGAGGGGTGAGACTATGTCATCACATAGCTCGGAGGGTTTGGATGAGTTTTATGGGGCCCAACTTAGTTTATTTACCATTATTCATCACCTGGATCATTTCCGCATAGCTTGTTCTTGGTTTTGTTGCATTCCGACGATTTTTCGTAAAACAGGGTTATTAATGGGCATATTTTAATTAATTACACTAAAGGTACTATTTCGAGCTTGTTTCTTGGAGAAATACCTTAGTCTAATAACTCGTTGGAACGGAAGTGAAAATATATACAAGATGGGATGATGAAAAGTAACTTCCAGTGGTCGAAAAAATCATAAAGGCAAATTAAACACTTTTTGGAGTAAAAAGGTCCCTTATATTAATACAGTGATTTTATGAGAAAATATTAAAGATGAATTAAAAGTCACTTCAAGGGAAAAAGGTGAAAAGGGGTATAAAAGAGAGATAGGGGCTGATATTCCCTCATTATTGCAGATTGTGAATTGGAAATTAGAACCCAAAGAGGAGTCGGGAGACTTCCTTCTTGTTTGGTGGCTTTCTGGATGAAACCATTGCCATTGACAGAGTTCGGTGTTGAAAGACACACCCTAGTCCGTTGAGAGGACCACATAGGTTCTTCATCGAGCTATAGGATCAGATTATATCAGCAGAGAAGTTTAGTATCAACTAGGGCGTAGATTTTCCAGTTGCAGCATGAGGTTTTGGGGAGAGTTTGGTAACAATTGAGGGTCGCTAGGCCCAACCAGTCAAGGAAACATGGATTCCTTCCAACCCATTTGAGGAGTCAAGGCGCACTAGTAGAGATAGTTATCATCATATTCCGACGAGTAAATCTCTTAGTTCGTGTTAGTTTGTCAATTTGCAATGCGTGGAGGTCTGGGTGTCCATTTGGGGTTCCGATTGAGCAGCAGTGAGTCTGTGTTTCATCTCAGAGGCTGGTAGAGTGTGCTAAGGAGCAAGGAAACCCATCTGAGACAGATCTCAGCCAGATCTGACGAGTATAGCCATCAGGGCGCATTTCCTAGTTTACAACAACAGTTTTTCGGCTTATTTGTAGCTACATGCAACATATTCATCATTGCATGTGAGAGATTTTTAGCGCATGCCTCGGATCCATTCATCTGGCATTATCATTGGTATTTCTCAGTCTTTTATTTTGTATTCCAATTAAGATCGTTACTGTTCAAATCTAACTAACGATATCTAGCTTGAGTTTTTCGCATATTGATTATATTACCGTTATTTTGTTGAATAAGAACTGTGCATATGGTGAAGTGTCCCCATCAACCGATGTTGAGGATTCCACCTCATACCCTATTAGTGATGTTCATGATGATGAGGATGTGCATGAAGAGGAGTTGGCAGTGGATGAGATACCTTGTGAGGTTGACCTCATTTCTCAAGAGATGAATATCATAGATGAGAGAGAGGTAGTTGGTTTTGAGGAGGTTTGTTCACATGGGTCACCTACTGAGATGGATCTCATTTCTCAAGAGATGTTTTTGAGTGATGTTGGGCAGAGTAGTACAAAAAATGTTGGGGCGTATTCTGATAAGGATTCCATAGTTGATCTTGGTAGTAGGAGTCACGAGGTAGCATTTCAGCATGATGTGGATGTTTGTTTGTGTGAATCACACCATTTGACAGGACAACTGAAGGTTCGTGAGGACATGATTGTGGCAAACATGAGACACCTCAATGACACACATACATTGGTGGTTGAATTTTTTTGGAGGGCCACTATGGCACAGGACATCTTGGGAGGAGATATTTCCCTTGCAGATTTCATTACACCCAAGGAGGCCATGGTAGTGACTAGATCTAACTATCGACACCTCGCAGTGGGTGGCATGTATCAGGGTGTGTTGGAAGGGAAAGAGCATGAGGAAGATAGACTTAACCCTGAATTATTGAACACACAGGACTCCTTGGAGAGCACACAAATGGTCCTTCAAAAATCTGAGTTACAGGTAGAGCAACTTCATAAGGAGTTGAGTCAAGCATCTCTTTCATACATTTCAATAGAAAGTCGGTCATATACATCAGCCTTCTCTTAGGAGCTTGTCAGTGACATTCTCGAGTTGATGGAGAACCCTCATGTGATGGGTGAGCATGAGGGACATTCAGACTTATAGGAGATTGTAGGGAGACATGACACTGAGATTTTTAAGGATGCACATGTGTTACAGGAGCCACCACCTTTGGTGAGCTCCTTGATCGCTCATGATGAGACGGTTGAGCATACACTCATGGATTGTGGAGACAAGTACGTTTTGGGTGAGAACACATCCATTTGAGATCCAGGGTTAGTTGGCACCCATGATGAGGACACATCTATACAGGGTCCAAGGTCAGTTGATACTCATGGATTGGTTTATATAGTGGTACATCCAGAATATAGGATGGTACCAAAAGACATAGGAGTATGCAGTGGTCTACAAGGGCATACAGTGATGAGCAGTAGTCTGCAGTGGTCTACAAGGGCATACAGTGATGAGCAGTAGTCTGCAGTGGCATGCAGAGGTGTACAGTGGTTCACAAGGGGTTGCATTGGAGTGCAGGGAAGAGGCATACTTGATGGAGCATGGAGTTTCCAGTAGAGAGCGTATTGCTCTGTTGTTGTAGTGCGTGGATTTTGGAGATCATAGCATCAGTAGTCGTAGTACCTGTGATAATGAAGAGAGTAGGGTTGACCATCAGTGTGAGGAGACACCTTTGGATGCGTATGATGGCATGGGAGTAACATGGAGTCCGAGTGACTGCTCAATTAGTCCATCGGTGTGCATGGATGAGTTCTTGGTCATACTCTTGGGATCGACCAATGTATGTGACTTTTCAGTCGAGCATACAGTCGTGGAGGTTTCTGCTACCATTCTTGGATGCTCTCATCAGGTACAGTAGGACATGGGAGGATTATGTGAGGCAGTGGGATGAGCCTTGAGCAATTATAGATATGACAAAGATTCTCCATTTGGGGCATGTGGATAGTGCACAGGTTGACACAGGCAAATTGAGGGACGACATGATCTACTATGAAGATGGTTCATATTTAGTCTTTGAGTCCACATTTAGGGAGATGGTCATCAAGGTGACATATGATACCTTTTGGGCAAGGCATTCTGAGAATTTGTATGAGTTTGAGGCACCATAGGAGACAGAGTTATTTTTCAATGGGGTGTCTAAACTCCAGGATTTTCCTGCATACATTGTCAGGAGTGAGGATGGCATATTTCTCTGTGCGGGTTGGTAGCAGCAGGATAGATTAGTAGGCATAGGATTGATTTCTAGTATCTAGTTTTCATCAATTGGTGGCATATAGGGTTCAATATATTGGCTCAACTAGATTACGACAATTATCAGTATGGCACAACAACAGTCCGTCGGAATTGGAAGTGGTAGACTTCCAAATTGGCTATGGGATCGGGGGATTCATTTGGTCGATAGTTTGCTTCACTTCTTTGTGGACCGGGTTGCACCAACGAGCGGTCTACTTCATTCTTGGATTGTCATGAGAGGGCTTGTTGTAATTCATTCTATATGGAAATACAAGTTCTCTCTTTTAGTACCCAGGATAGAGTATGACAATGGATTGGCAGACTTTGGTTCTACAGGGACACCTTTATAGATTATGTTTCTTGATAGCAGGCCCACTATTTATAGGTATTTTAGCATGGGGTTCCAAGAGTGGAGAATCCAGTACGAGTACATTGGGCAGACAATCATGACCAGAGTGGTGCAACGGCAGCATGATGATACCTTTCGGAGATTAGCGTGGGACCCTAGGATTACAGGGCTAGGAATTTCATTTACTCATAGAGGTGAGTGGATTCTTGAATAGGGAAATCATTTAGATTTTCCATTGAGCTTCAGTTTTGAGGAGAGTGTTTCACTTTTAGTGATTCGTTAAGGTCTTGTAGCTCCTCACTTTGGCAATAGTATGTTCAATCGAAGGAGGCCATGTTTGGCTTGGAGTGGTCATGGAGGTCAGGATCATTTTCTATGGAGGTCAAGTGTTACTTTCAGAAGTTTTCTCATGAGATGCGTGAGAGTGGCTCCCTATTAGACTGACTCATTGAGGGGTTAACTAAGTTTTTGCAGTACCCTCTTGCTCTACCCATTAGTAACATTCAAGAGGAGACCTTTTATGTCAGTACCTCGTCGAATAGTGAGTTGAGAGGAGGAGGATTCACATCTTCCAAGTTGGTTTGGGACCCAGGTATCATGTTCAATTTCAGTCGGGTTCAGTTGGCGTAGTGGCAGGGTTTAATGGGATTGCTTGAGGACAAGCAATCTTTGGGAAGGGAGGGGATTGTCATGTCCCCATTTTTGGATTACCTTATTATGCACTTAGAGTCACTTTAGAAGGCTTGAGCCAGCCAAGTCAGAGGGGTGAGACTATGTCATCACTGAGCTCGGAGGGTTTGGATGAGTTTTATGGAGCCCAACTTTGTTTATTTACCATTATTCATCATCAGGATCATTTCCGCACAACTTGTTCTTGGTTTTGTTGCATTCCGACGATTTTCGTAAAACGAGGTTATTAATGGGCATATTTTAATTAATTACACTAAAGGTACTATTTGGAGCTTGTTTATTGGAGAAATACATCAGTGTAATAACACGTTGGAATCGAAGTGAAAATATCTACAAGATGGGATGATGAAAACTTACTTTCAGTGGTTGTAGAAATCATAAAGGCGAATTAATCACTTTTTGGAGTAAAAAGATCCCTTAAATTAATAAAGTGATTCTATGAGAAAATATTAAAGATGAATTAAAAGTCACTTAAGGGAAAAAGGTGAAAAGGGGTATAAAAGAGAGATAGGGGCTCATATTCTCTCATTATTGTAGATTGTGAATTGGAAATTACAACCCAGAGAGGAATCAGGTGACTTACTTCTTGTTTGGTGGCTTTATGGATAAAACCATCCCCATTGACAAAGTTCGGTGTTGAAAGACACACCCTCGTTCGTCGGGAGAACCACACAGGTTCTTCATCAAGCTATAGAATCAAATTATATCAGTAGAGAAGTCTAGTATCAGCTAGGGCGTAGATTTTCCATATGCAGCATGAGGTTTTGGGGAGAGTTTGGCAACAATTGAGGGTCRCTAGGCCCAACCAGTCAAGGAAAYATGGATTTGTTYCAACCCATTTGAGGAGGGGTCAGGGCGCACTAGTAGAGATMGTTATCATCAGATTCCGACGAGTAAATCTCTCAGATTGTGTTAGTTTGTCAGTTTGCAATGTGTGGAGGTCTGGGCATCCATCTAGGGTTCCGACTGAGCAGTAGTGAGTCTGTGTTTCATCTCAGAGGCTGGTAGAGTGTGCTAGGGAGCAAGGAAACCCATCTGAGACAGATCTTGGCCTGATCTGACGAGTATAGCCATCAGGGCACATTTCCCAGTTTGCAGCAACAGTTTTTCGGCTTATTTGCAACTGCATGCAGCGTATTCATCATTGCATGTGAGAGATATTTAGCACATGCCTCAGATCCATCAATCTGGCATTATCATTGGTATTTCTCAGTCTTTTATTTTGTATTCCAGTTAATATCGTTATTGTTCAAATCTAACTAACGATATCTAGCTTGAGTTTTCCACATATTGATTGTATTATCGTTATTTTGTTGAATAAGAACTATTGTGTTGGTTATGGTTCCAAATTTATTTACATGCATGATATAAAACAAGTAAACACAACAAAACGCATCCAGAAACCTTGAAACGCATTCAGAAACCTTTATAACTCTACCAGAAACCCCAACGCATCAGATCTGCAACATAGATCTCGGAGCTAGCAGTTAATATTTCAATCAGAGTGTTTGGGGATATTGCAGTGGTATCAGATCCTTCTTCCTGTCAGCCTATGAAGAAGCGTTTAACTGATGACAACATGATTTCGAGAAAAGGTGAAGAATACCCAGAGGGCAGAGGTCACATCGAGGACGAGTACATTCGGTGTTGTAGGGGTCATAGTAGAGACAGAAGGGACAAAAACAGAAGAGACTACATTCCCTTCCATATCCATTCAGATATAGATGACAGAGACAATTATCATATCAGTTCAGAGACAGGTCGAATTAGAATGTAAGATGGGTGACAGACATGATATTCCAGAGGGCAAGAGGAAAGGGCCAGAGACTCCTTACAACAGTACCCTGGCTATGTTGAATGATATCGCTAGGGGGCAACGGGACATGATGAATGCCATAACACAGAAGGAAATCAGTACACAACTGATCCAGAATAGCATGGGCACGTTTGGTGCAAATATAGCAAGTGGACTGAGTGGGTCCATGGGACACCATGGAGTTGGAGCCAGTGGATCCAGTGGGAACCCAGCAGGGTCGAGTGGACACCAGACACCCACTCACACCTATATCTTAGCGGGAAAGATACACAGGCAGCTCTTTCTGCAGTTCCAGGGGGAACAACAGATTGGACATCCAGGTAAGAGACAACAAACGAGACAAAAAGGACATGATGAGGAGTTTGTTGATTGTTTGAGGGAGTATCAGGAGCTTGGTACGGCATTTCATGCAAACAGTCATTCAAGGATTTTTGCACCATCAAACATCCTGAGTGGTATGAACCCCAAGTATCAGTGGACAAGAAGGTGAAGGTGCCAAGGAAAAAGGTTCATGGTGCATATGGTGAAGTGTCCCCATCAAAAGATGTTGAGGATTCCACATCATACCCTATTAGTGATGTTCATGATGATGAAGATGTGCGTGAGAAGTTGGCAGTGGATGAGATACCTTGTGAGGTTGACCTCATTTCTCAGGAGATGTGTATCAGAGATGAGAGAGAGGTAGTTGGTTTTGAGGTTTGTTCACATGGGTCACCTAATGAGATGGATCTCATTTCTCAAGAGGTGTTTTTGAGTGATGTTGGGCATAGTGGTACAAAAAATGTTGGGGCGTACTCTGATAAGGATTCCACAGTTGACCTTGGTAGTAGAAGTGACGAGGTAGCATTTCAGAATGATGTGGATGTTTGTTCGTGTGAATCACACCATTTGACAGGGCAACTGAAGGTTTGCGAGGACATGATTGTGGCAGCCATGAGAAAACCTCGATGACAAACGTACATTGGTGGTTGATTTTTGTTGGAGGGCCACTATGGCACGGGATAGCTTAGGAGGAGATATTTCCCTTATGGATTTCATTGCACTCAAGAAGGCCATGGTAGTGACTAGATCTAACTACCGACACCTCGCAGTGGGTGGCATGTACCAGGGTGTGTTGGAAGGAAAAGAGCATGAGGTAGACAAACTTAACCGTGAGTTGGTGAACACACAAGACTCCTTGGAGAGCACACAAATGGTCCTTCAAAAATCTGAGTTACAGGTAGAGCAGTTTCAGAAGGAGTTGAGTCAAGCATCTCTTTCATCCATTTCAATAGAAAGTCAGTCATATACATCAGCCTTCTCTCAGGAGCTTGTCATTGACATTGTCGAATTGATGGAGAAGCCTCATGTGATGGGTGAGCATGAGGGGCATTTAGACTTACAGGAAATTGTAGGGAGACATGACACGGAGATTTTTAAGGATGCACATGTGTTGCAGGAGCCACCACCTTTGGTGAGCTCCTTGATCACTCATGATGAGATGGTTGAGCATACACTCATGGATTGTGGAGACAGTTACATTTCAGGCGAGGACACATCCAATTGAGATCCAGGGTTAGTTGACACCCATGATGAGGACACATCTATTCAAGGTTCAAGGTCAGTTGATACTCATGGATTGGTTTATACAGTGGTATATCCATGATACGGGATGGTACCGAAGGACATAGGAGTATACAGTGGTCTACAAGGGCATACAAGGATGAGCAGTAGTCTGCAGTGGCATGCAGAGGTGTACAATGATGCACATGGGGCTGCATTGGAGTGCAGGGAAGAGGCATACTTGATGGAGCATGGAGTTTCCAGTGGAGACCGTTCTGCTCCGTTGTTGTAATGCGTGGATTTTGGAGATCATATCATCAGTAGTCGTAGTACATATGATGATGAAGAGAGTAGGTTTGACCATCAGTGTGAGGAGACACCTTTGGATGTGTATGATGGCATGGGAGTAACATGGAGTCTGAGTGACTGCTCAATTAGTCCATCGATGTGCACGGATGAGTTCTTGGTCATACCCTTGGGATTGACCAATGTATGTGACACTTTCCAGTCGAGCATACAGTCGTGGAGGTTTTTGCTCCCATTCCTTGATGCTCTCATCAGGTACAGTAGACCATGGGAGGATTATGTGAAGCAGTTGGATGAGCCTCGAGCCATTATAGATATGACAAAGATTCTCCATTTGGGGCATGTGGATAGTGCACAGGTTGATAGAGACAAATTGAGGGACGACATGATCTACTATGGAGATGGTCCATATTTAGTCTTTGAGTCCACATTTAGGGAGATGGTCATCAAGGTGACGTATGATACATTTTGGGCAGGGCATTCTGAGAATTTGTATGAGTTTGAGGCACCACGGGAGACAGAGCTATTTTTCAGTGGGGTGTCTAAACTCCAGTATTTGCCTGCATACATTGTCAGGAGTGAGGATGGCAGATTTCTCTGTGTGTGTTGGCAGCAGCAGGACAGATTAGTAGGCACAGGGTTGATTCCTAGTATCTGGTTTTCATCAGTTGGTGGCATATAGGGTTCAATATATTGGCTCAGCTGGATTACGATAATTATCAGTATGGCACAACAGCAGTCTGTGGGAATTGGAAGTGGTGGACTTCCAAATTGGCTATGGGATCTGGGGATTCATTTGGTCGATAGTTTGCTTCACTTCTTGATGGACTGGGTTGTGCCAGCGAGCGGTCTACTTCATTCTTGGATTTTCATGAGAGAGCTTATTGGAATTCATTCTATATGGCAAGACAAGTTCTCTCTTTTAGTACCCAGGAACGAGTATGGCAGTGGATTTGCAGACTTTGGTTCTGTAGGGACACCTTTACAGATTATGTTTCTTGATAGCAAGCCCACTATTTATAGGTATTTTAGCATGGGGTTTATGTTGATGAATGCAGCTATGTGAGACATTCTCCATCTTACAAACCTGTGAGATGTGGATCATTGCAACTATGTGATTCTTTCTCTCAGCTTACAAACCTGAGAGAAAGCCCCTAAGAAGGGTACGTGGTTCCTGCCTGAAAAAGAGCTAGGAACGTAGAGATGACCTCATCCATTCAGAGAGTTGAAAAGAACTCCATATGATTATCCAATGGGAAAGGTGATATGTTGAGTTAGATGTGTATGTGGTTGAGCACAAGCTGAACGTGTGAAATCCCAAAGTGTTGGGTGCATCGTCATGTGAACAGAAATGATGATGATGTATTAAGCCTCCTTTGAGCAGCAGAGTTGATGAGAAGACTTCAGATAATTCTCTTGTGTGAGACAATGGGAATGAAGATCTGTAGAGTGGACGTGCCTGTGGACAAGCACAGGTGAACGTGTGAAGATCTGGTTTTTCTGTGTAATGCAGTGAACTAGAGATATAGCATCCCTATGGATGTGCCCCTAGTGGATGAGCACTAGTGGGTGTATCAGATCCTTTCCTATATATTGTTCAAGAGTCAGACCTGCCTATAACCCTAATTGTTATGTAAAGGGTACAGATCGACCCCACCTTAATGTGATTAATAATAAATGTAAAAGATAATTAATCTGGTTGATACTAATTATAATAATAATTATTATTATTATAATGTGACTTAGAGAGGTCGCCCATGTTGAGCCAATAGACACTTCAGTTGACAGGTTTAGGTTAGTATAAATAAAAGTAAAATCCCCATTGTGGAAACATATCTTTCATGTAAGTTTGGAAATTTCAGCTAGTACACTTCTTTGGGAAAAGGACCCACCTCTCTTGGGCGCTAGAGTTCTAGGATTTAAGCACCCTCTTGTGTGTTAGGGTTTGTCTTGGTGGCGAAGGTCTTTCTCTTGAAGAATATAGCAAAGGATTTGGTTGGGTTTTCTTCCCTTGTTGAGAAGGGTTTCCAAGGATACTTCTTGTGTTCTTGTGCATGGTGTTTCCTCTTGTGATCTTGGTTGCTGCAACATTNTAAAATCTCCATTGTGGAAACATATCTTTCATGTAAGTTTGGAAATTTCAGCAAGTACACTTCTTTGGGAAAAGGACCCACCTCTCTTGGGCGCTAGAGTTCTAGGATTTAAGCACCCTCTTGTGTGTTAAGGTTTGTCTTGGTGGTGAAGGTCTTTCTCTTGAAGAATATAGCAAAGGATTTGGTTGGGTTTTCTTCCCTTGTTGAGAAGGGTTTCCAAGGATACTTCTTGTGTTCTTGTGCATGGTGTTTCTTCTTGTGATCTTGGTTGCTGCAACATTCTTGTTTATGGTTAAGAAAAATGCAAATTGAAATGAACTACATGTTTAACCTAGCTTATTGAAAAATCAACAGTTCCAAGAGTGGAGAATCCAGTATGAGTACATTGGGTAGACAATCATGGCCAGAGTGGTGCAACGTCRGCATGATGATACCTTTCGRAGATTAGCGTGGGACCCTGGGATTACAGGGCTGGGAATTTCATTGACTGATAGAGGTGAGTGGATCCTTRMAAGGGGAAATCATTCAGATTTTCCATTGAGCTTCAGTTTTAAGGAGAGTGTTTCACTTTTTAGTGATTCGTTGAGGTCTTGTAGCTCCTCACTTTGGCAACAGTATGTTCGATCAGAGGAGGCCATGTTTGGGTTGGAGTGGTCATGGAGGTCGGGATCATTTTCTATGGAGGTCGAGTGTTACTTTCAGGAGTTCTCATGAGATGCGTGAGAGTCGCTCCCTATTAGAGTGGCTCGTTGAGGGGTTAACTGAGTTTTTGCAGTGCCCTATTGCTCTACCCATTAGTAACATTCAAGAGGATACTTTTTATGTCAGTACCTCGTCAGATAGTGAGTTGAGAGGAGGATGCTTCACATCTTCCAAGTTGGTTTGGGACCCATGTTCAATTTCAGTCGAGTTTAGTTGGCGTAGTGCCAGGGTTTAATGGGATTGCTTGAGGACAAGCAATCTTTGGGAAGGGAAGGGATTGTCATGTCCCCATTTTTGGATTCCCTTATTATGCAGTTAGAGTCACTTCAGAAGGCTTGAGCCAACTAAGTCAAAGGGGTGAGACTATGTCATTAGTGAGCTTGGAGGGTTTGGA
>JASDQU011401275.1:58979-74862 GCA_032191745.1 Picea mariana
CAATTGGGTTTTGAGAAGAGTGAGGCAGATCCCAATCTATACTTCATTGTGGTTGGAGAGGATCCTCTCATTCTTCTGCTTTATGTGGATGATCTTTTCATTACAGGGGCAGAGAGACTCATCAGCAGTTGTAAGGAGAGCCTTGCTTCAAAGTTCGAGATGACTGATATCGGACTGATGCATTACTTCTTGGGATTGGAGGTTTGGTAGGAGCCTGGACACATCTTCCTGGGACAGGGGAAGTATGTGTGTGATATTCTGAGCAGATTTCAGATGGGAGATAGCAGGCCCATGACCACTCCCATGATTACCAATTGGAAGAAGCTTCATGCTTCTGAGTCACAGTTGGTGGATTCCACTTTGTATCGTCAGTTGATCGGGTCATTGATGTATTTGGTCAATACCAGGCCAGATAATTGTTTTGTTGTCAACACTCTCAGTCAGTTCATGGTGGAGCCTAGGAGAGTGCACTAGGTGGCAGCAAAACATGTGCTCAAGTATCTTTGTGGTACCGTAGATTATGGTTTGGACTATCATAGAGGAGATGGAGTTCGTCTGGTTGGCTATACAGACTCGGATTGGGCAAGATGTGTCAGTGACAGGAAAAGCACTTCAGGGTGCTGCTTCGGATTGGGATCAGCAGTAGTGTCTTGGTTCATTCGGAAGCAGAAGTCAGTGGCTTTGAGTTCGGCAGAGGCTGAGTATATGGCAGCTACTCAGGCCAATTGTGAGGCCCTTTGGCTAAGCAAGATGCTGGTGGGATTGTTCGGTTTGTAGTTGAGGCCTACTGTGATTTACTGTGATAATCAGAGTTGTATCAAACTCTCGGAAAATCCAGTTTTTCATGACCGGTCTAAGCATATCGAGATTCGGTATCACTTCATCCGTGATTATGTTTAGAGAGGAGCTGTGGAGCTACAGTACATATCTACAGAAGAGCAGGTTGCAGACATACTCACCAAGGCATTGAACAGGGGCAAGTTTGTATTTTTCAGGGACAAGCTTGGAGTGGTGAGTAACACTTTCCTCAGTATGAGGGAGTGTTAAATTTTTAATTAAATAAAGTACCAAGGCAAGTGTTTCTCTTCCCTAGGCGCCCAAGGGGGAGAAAGTGCCTAATGTGGGTCCTAGTCAAATTAATTTGTGAGATGCAAATTAAAAGATAACTTTATGACTAAAGTGAGGGTGAGTGAAGAGACACCTAATCTTAGCCACTCATCTAATCTAATCTCAACCGTTAGATTAGAAAACCCCTCACCTTCCCTCATGAGGTCGATTAGGGCAAGAGGGCACACCCATTGTGGGTAGTTCATCCATTTTCTTGTTGAGAGAGCCAGAGAGAAAAAAGAGGAGGTTTAGTTGGAGAAGATAGAGGCAGCATTTGCAGAGTTGGGCGTGCATCCCAAGGCAGCAAGCTAGCACGGATATCAAGACAAGGTACAACCATTAATGCAGACCGTACGATACGGATTTCTAGAGGTCGTACAGCCATTTTTCATGCACAGAAATTGAGGGAGACAGCAGAATAATTTCTGAGGAGTTTGGCACGCATCCCAAGGCTGTCGTACAGCCATTTATTGGCATAGAAATCGAGGTAACTGCTACAATTAATTTCTGAGTGTACTTCCGTACAGTTTGGCATGAATTTTGAGGGACGTATAGCACAATTTTCAAGGAGCTATTCATGCTGGGTTTTTCGTACACTTTTAGCAAAGTTTTGGCACGAATTTCAAGACAGTCCGTACATCATTAATTGTTGGGACAGCCGTATAGTTGTACGGATTTCTGGGACAGAAATCGAGGAGCATTTTCCAGGACTGTTCAGAAGGATTTTTTGAGAAAGAAAGTCCAGATAAGTTTGTGTAAATTTCTGAAGATGAATATGCTGTAAAAGAAATTTCTCAGAAGCTCAATAATAATAAAAAGCCCTCTCTCACTAGTTTTCCCCTTGTGGGTTTTTCCAGGGTCAAAGTTAGACCAAAAATCTCTGTCTATAAATTTTCTGAGTTTTGCATACTATTGATATTTTATTTCTGCGTTGAAAATGATGTTCAGAATCCTCATGTTTCAGTTCTGAAGTTTATTTTCTGCTAAGTTTTTATATGTTGAAACTGTGCTGAAACTGGGTTTGGGCATTTAACTTTGGATGAAAAATCAGCGAGACTAAAACTGGGTTGGGGTCTGAAATTTTAACAAGATATATGCCCTGAATATCCCCAAAATCTGCCCAAAAAATCCCTGAAATCTGCTTAGAACATCCTTGAAATTTGTTCGTAACGTCCCTGAAATCTGTCGGGAACGTCTTGGGGACGGCCAGCAAGTCCCCGAGTCCCCAATGAAGTCCCCATCAATTTGGGTAAGTTTCCTAAGGGTCCCCAAGTCCCCGGTACGCGGGAACGGTGGGTACGCAGGTTTTTTTGGGGGGGACGGGTGCCCGTGCAACATAGCTTAAAAGCAATTTTACTCACAAATGGTCAACAAAAGACAAAAAATCAGCAAATGTTATTTTTTGGGAAATGTGTTGGAGACATGTTTCAAGTTAACTCACCCTTACTTGAGATCTCTAAGTCTTGGTGGAACTTAAGAATGAGTTAGAGGTGAGTTGGATGGTTGCAAACTTGAGTTAAGAGATACTATTGAAAGGAGGTGTGCCCCTCTTGTGGGTAGGTGGTGCCCTCTTGAGGAAGTACACCCACCTCTTGAGAGGTGGCGCCCTCCTCGTCTTCCACTTGGTTTACACTTGCCATTTGGTTGGGATGGATGAGAGGTGGCAGCCCACAAACCTACATTTGTCACTCTTCCTCTCAAATATGGTGCTCCCTCCCTCTCCAAGTGGTGTGCCCTCCTCTCTTAAGCTCTCCAACCCATTTGCTATATATTGGAGCTTAGTCTCCCAATGTAAGCTAGATGGGTAGACCTAGAGTTATGATGTTGTAATATGCTCTCAAGCTATTGTGGAATAAAGATTTGAAGACTTTGGAGGTCACTTTTGTGGTGTTGTGAAAATCTGTGGATGTCATTGTTCCATGTTGATGTGTTGAGTATGGTAAAATTTATTTCTCGCAATTTCTTTGTGCATTTGTCCTTGATTAAAAAGATCTTAGAAAGTTTGCTTGCATTTCTATATCTTGTTATGTCTAGCATATGTTGATCTATGATTACATGTTCTTCTAGCTTGATTGACTTGTTTTCTAGATCTTGTATGTAGGAAGTGGGTGCACCCACCTTTGACAAAGTTATTTGCGGGATTGTTCTAAGTTTGCAGGATCTCTAGTTTGGAGGAGTGGAAAGCTCTAGCTTGAGTTTCCAACACCTTTAAATCCATTCAACCAGAACGATTTCCCTCTACAATACATCAAGAGGGCTCCATAGCCCAAGAATTGCTTCCATCCTGCACTCTTTCTCTCTTATCTCACAAAGTTCCTAATTTTCTTTTGGTTACTAATTTGCATGCAAATACTTAGATCTAGATCACATTTCAAATTCTTATTTATCTAAGTTAGCATGCAAAAGGAAAAGTTAGATCTATATTTCAATTTCATTTCACTATTCTAAGCTAGATCTATCATAAGAAATTTTATTTTTAGCAAGCTATTTCTTTGAAATTTTAAAAAGGCTAAAAGTAGGTTTCTTTCAAAGAGATTTTGCTTTCATATTTGGCAAGTTAAGTGCCTTTGCATTGCTGTTTTAAAACAGCAATCAAAGATCCTAAGGAAAGAAGCTTTCTAGCTTGCTTCCCTTAGTTAAATTTTGTTTATTTTCACTAGTTTTACTTAGTCAATTTTCGGGTTTTTCTAACATAAGTCCAAGACACTTCTAAAGTGTTTTTGGGCACTTTTCACTGTTGTTTGCTTGCTGTTTTTGCAGGTTTAGCTAACAGCCAAGGGGAAACTCTGTCCGTTTTGGGCGGATTTGGACAATCCAGGAACCTAGGGAGCGCCCCTTTGATCAATAAACTCATTGTAAACATTGTAAAGATGATCACAAGTCACTCCAAAAAATATTGTTGTAAATCCATTACTAAAATCAATGGGGCTACAAGCTCCCACTCTTCATCTCCCTGGGGGGAACGGTGTCTTTTGTGATTGTGTCAATTTTGCAATTTTGGCTCAAGTTTACTTTTCACATCTAAAGATAAGCTAAAAGTAATTTTAAAATCCAGCACAAGCACAATAATCTTTAGTTTATATTTCCTTTTGCAAAGTAATCTTTTAATTGCTAGAATAGTTTTCATTGTTGCAAATTTCAATTTCGCAATTTTCCGTTTTCTTTAATAAACCAATCCCCTCAGCTCCCCTTCGTAGGCTCACGCCAAACAGGGTCTCGACCCTCCCCATATGTCTAATATTATATCACATTCCCACCCACCTTGTTCCCCATCGCTCAACATTTCTAACATATCCTATGCCCTTTAATTTCCCTCCGTTCTATTTCAATGCTGTTGTTCCATTGCATTATAGTTCCTGTCCCTATTATTCATTTCTCACCCAAGTTTCTTCCCCTTCTGAAGGGTTGATGTAATATGCACAGTGAAAGATACAGTTACTTTCAGAGAAGCCTGTGAAGTTTTGATCAGGCCAACCCCCATTGCAAACTTCATAATATTAATATATGTAGTGTATCAATTTGGCATTGTTTAGAAGGTAGTTAACAAGAACATAACTATATATTTTTTATGGTTTCTTTAAAGATCCTCTCTAGTTTTTGGATTAAAACTTTTAAAAGAGTTAAACGAACAAACTGGATTCCTGTGACTATGCAACATTTTGAAATAAAATGTGCATACCATCAAGATTCCATTAGGAAAAAAATCTCATACTGAAACCAAACGTCGAAGGCTTAAAATAATAAATAGTCTAAAAAAGCATGCATCTTTATAAAGAAGTTGTACCTAAAACAGCTACAACTAGAACTTATGCAGCATGAATCAATTACAGCTTACTGTATTATATATTCTATTTGGCTCTGTCTCAATGATTAAAAGGAGAAAACTAAGTTGTTAGTATGCCCATTCTATAAATATAAGCCGCCAATGTTATATATTTACAATAGAAATGTACAAAATCAGTAGCAATATGCTTCATATCGTATACCCACTTTTAAATAACCGATCATATTGTGAAAGGACAAGCAAGGCAATAACAGTGATCTAAGAAGGTAAACCGTTAAATACTATCAATAATAACAAAAGACAAAGGTTCTCACCAATGCAGCTTTTCCACTGGAAATCATCCAAAGAGCACCCTCCTTTTCTGGAGACAAATCCGTCTCTATTAAGCTAAGGAAATCCCCAGGTACTGCAATTGTCCTGACATCGGCAAGAACGAGCTTACATTCTCTTTCTGCTTGCTCAAGTTTAACACGGGCAAGCTCCACCTCTTCCACACCATCAGGAACCACCTCATCTGTCTCTTCCTCGATGCCTTCCTCTTCATCACCATGGTATAAAAGGCTGCTCTTTCGTGGCCTGAACCATTAACATTTAATGAAGTGATTGGACAAAGTAGTATGCGATAAAAGATTAAAGGAAAAATTACATGTACTGCACTCTAAATTTCATATAGCTAGTTTCATTATGCTTTCCTTTTGCAGAATCGTAAAATGAACTTGCCAGACAAAACTAGCAGGTCAGTATAGGGCCAAAAGGTTATAACAGAACAAAAATGATAACGAGTATTTTAGAAATATAAGTTCATTCATTCTCCTTTTACATCAAAATCTGTGAATTCATATAATCACCTCTTGTAAATTGAAACTAAACTCATTGGCAGCACATGACATAAATTTGATTTTGGGATGTGTCATGGGTGAATAACAAATGAGCTTTAACCCAACACTTATTATGCCGAGAGGCGTATACCTATTGAAAAATTCCAGATTAATCGTTCTTTTAATCAAAAATATGCAATGTGCGTGTGAGATCTAATGATAGAAGAATATTATTCACCGTGTCCACAAATTAAAGATCAGGATATAATAGTATAACCTTCGCGCATGTCATTGTGCGTCCGTTAGTCATTAGAGCACCTGATTAACACAAATTAGTACAACTTATTGATTAATATACTTGCCAAGTATAACCTGCAGTCGACACAATGGTGGACGGCATTTAGGCTTCTAGCGGACGACACGATGGCGGATGGTGTTTAGGGTTCCGGTGATTAACCTGCGGGTGGAAGCTTTGGCATCGCCTCTCGGTGTTCATCAGCCACGGTTTTGAGTGGCTGGGCTAGTTTACTCTTAAACAACCAATTCGTGTGAGTGAAAACACACCCCAAATACAAAGCAAAAACATAAACTCTTAGCAATAGAAAATCACATTTTCCTAATAACTTTCTATTTAAAAAATTTATTTTGTATATTATTTAGATTTCTAAATTCCTCATTTCCCCTTTTCCTAAAATTTTCGGTGGGTCACATTTCCATGTCGCCCCTATTATCACTGGAAATTCCCGCCCTGCAAATGTTGACGGCAGTCTGGAAACACTAGGAAACAAGCACTATCATCTTACTTACTTCTCACTTCAAAGTTAGTGCTTGCTAACTTCAGGGGGCTATCCCTATATAATCAAGGGTCCAATACTTGGAAAAGGAAATAATTAGTAACACCAAAAATCAATATTAATGCTGCTGTCCTAAATAAATCTAAAACTAAATGTAAATAAAAGCAAGCTTAAAAGTGCCCTAAATGCAGAAAATATGCATGGAAAACTATGTAGACTTTTATTCTAACAACAGGCATGAATCCCAATGCCACTACCTACTGAAAACACACTAATAAAGCTGCAAACAGAATTTACAGCGGAATCTAAATTGACTGTTCTGAAATTGTAAGTACTAAACTAATGATAGGAGAGGGACAAACAATGCTGAATATTAATGATGCTTGGCACATTACCCGATGCAATTATAACCAATAGTTTTGCGTAATTAATGCAGAAAAAAGCTCAAACAGCGAGCCGTTAGGACTGCTTTTGATTGTAAATGCAATTTAATATGCTGCTTTTTTGGCACTTTTTATGTGTTTGTGTTTATGCTTTTTATCAAGAAAAGATATAAATTCCTCTCTTTCTGCATGAAATATGAGAAACCAGCGAGATAATCTCACTGTAACTTGAAAGAAAATAACATAAACAGAAAACCTAAATGCTTAATTAATATGCCTCGTGTTACACCTCATCTTGTATGAGGTTCCACTTTGTGATGTTCATCACATTTCTGGAGATTTACAGCTGGTATATTGGAGCATTGGACCGACGGGAGTATACATCTTCATGGAGGCCCTTCTCTTCATGGCATTGGATCATTTGATGGAGATTTTTGGTTTCGGGGAGTTTCACTTCTCCTTGGTTGGACAATTGTGCTTGTTGGTTTGGTGGTCTTCTTACATGTGTCTGCCTTGTTGATCACCTCTTTGTTACATATTTGTTGGTATCATGGAATATGCTATCTCATTATGATGTGGTTTTGGGTGTACTTGCCTATCTTGGATGTGCTACATCTTGTTCTTGGATGATGGTTCTAGCCCCCCAAGGGGTTAGAAGATGGTGTTAGGAGGTAGATGTTTCATGACATTGTTGGGGTTTCCTAGTGACTTTTGCATGATGATGTTGTATTATTTGTGTGACTAGGAAGGGTGTGCTACATGGTCCTCTTGTGTTAATGTGGTGGGGACATACTTGATGATTGGATGGGTTAGCATTTCTATTATCCCCTTCTCTTATAATGTTGATGCGGTTAGATGATGGATAGATTGTGGTAGTGCACTTCGCCTTGGTGGGATTTCCGTAGGTGATATGACTTACCATTGTAACATTTGTTGGATATCACCTAGGTGGAATGTGTTTTATGATGTTAGTACCCTTGTGGATGTACTTTTTCCCAAGTGAGTTAAAGTGAGGCTACTACATGCCTCTTTGATGATCAAGCCTTTTTCTAAGGTTTGATGAGGTATTTATCATGTTATAGTCTTTTGGTGGTGCGGCCTTGGTTCAAACCTAGATGGAGCTTCTATTTCGTCATTGTGTTGTTATCATGGTGGTATTTGTCAAGAGATATAACATACTTCCATGGTACAACACTTGTTGGACCACACACACCCTCATTGGCACACATGTTCATGTTGATTTAATCAATTGGTAACTATTGGGAGGTTGGACTATGGTTTTATTTCAACATTAACCTTTGTTCACACATGTTGACGTTGATTTAACCATTTGATGGTTAAATTAATTCATTTTATTACCTTGGAGATGAATAGCTTGAGTGCCCTACTTCACTTGGTGATTGTTCACACTTGGAGGGGTTATTTCAAGGTTATTTGAGGCTTTGTTATGAAGCGCTCCTCTCTTGGGCACATTTTCCAAGGAATTCATGATTATTTTATTGTTGGATAGGGTGGTGCATTCTCCTAGGGCGCAATCTCTCATGTGCACATGATTTGATGGGATTTGTTGATGGTATTTGAAATCAACAGATGGTTTTGGCATGGATATTGATGAGTTGTAACCACCCTAGCACTTCTTCCTAAGACACACTTCACATGGAGAAATTGACTTATTTTTTGGGTGGTTGAGGTAGTTACATGGCCCAATTTTAAAGGATATTGAGGCTTGATGGAGGATGAGTATAGGTCAGGGAAAAGGCTATCAATTGATAGTACCTACAAAACAAATGTTAGACAACCCAAACCAAGACACCATATGATGAAATAAGCCCCAAAACAAGAGGGAAATCAGCAAGAATCCTTCTTGTTCCAAAATTGCAACATATTGTTGAGATTTGTACCTTGGGAAGTGTTCCCCATGTGCTTTTGACCTCCATAGCACATGAGGGAAGGACATGACACTTTGTACCTTGTACTTTTGTCTATTTTCACTTTGGCTTTGGTTAAAGTGAAATTTGGTCACTTTTGGCATAAAGTGATTATTAATTCACAAAGGGGTGAATTTGGAGACATAAGTGGACTTAGGAAACTTAACCCAAAAGTGGGTTTATGATTTAGGGATGCATGGGGAGATCTCAACCATTGATTAGATTGAATCTCCACCATTGATCTCTAGGTTTCCTAATTTTGGTCTAAGAGGGCGCAAAGGGTCTAAGGAGGGCGCATTCTTCATGGAGAGCTTTGCTTGTTGTGAGAGGAGCACTTGAGCTATGGAGATGAGATCAGTTGCATGAGGATTTGTGAGGGAGGCCGCTAGCATTCCTTGTGGGAGGCTTGGAGCAGCTTGCTTCATTTATTTACTGGAGCTATTCTACATTTGAGAGGGGCGCATTAGCTTGGCAGGCTGATTCATTCCTGGTAGGATATCTAGCCATCAGATTGCAGCGAGGTCAGTTGTAGAGTGAGGACATCTACTGGAGCTTCATTCATGTGGAGGGGTTTTCCGATCTGACATCACAGTTGGCAGTTGGAGCAGATTCAGTGGTTCTGGCAGTTTGCATGAGGGGCGCACCATTCTGGGGATTTGAGCTTGTATATCTTCTCTATTGGAGTTGCTATTGTATCAAGTTCTATCTTGTATTGTGTTTTACTGTAACCCTTCATTTGCTTTCTTCATATATACACATAGATCTCAAACTGGTTTTCCCCAGGGGGGGTTTGTCCAGGGTCATGTTGACCAAAAATACCTGTGTCTACAAATGCATGATATTAGTTCTTAGATATGTTCATAATCAGCTGTAAACGATGTATTGGGTGTGTTATGTTTATTTGAGTTGCATGTACTAATTTTTATGACAAAAATGACATGCTAGAGCACCCAAATTGAGAACATAACCGTAACAAATCAGCTTGAAAGTATTCAAACTGTTGGCTGTTATAAAACAGCAGAAAACTAAACAAGAAGACAGTGAAACTTAGAGCCTTCCTTTGGTCAAAGACAGACCAAGAAGGCAAGTTGATAGGACCTGGAATTTTCACACATATAACAGTGATATATCAGCAACAAGAGAATTATAAGAGCTGCAATTTAGACCATCAAAATCAGCATATGATATTGGACAAGAAAGCTTGCAATTAGTAAACAATTTTCCAATGCTTAAACCGAGATTTTGATGTCAAAAGAGGGCTGTAAAAGAGTGTTATCATCAAATAATTATGACAGCCTTATGGCTGTAGCAAACTTTTGCTAGAGCAGCAAGTTCTAACCACTAAAAGCAGCAGATAGCCCTTTATTAGTAGATTAATTATCACAGCTCACAAGCAAATTTCAGCTTTACAAAGGTGGAGAAATTGTATGAGAAAGAATGTTTGTTGCAGCCCTAATGGTTGTAGTTGAAAGTTTATTATAGCATACTATTCACTTGACCAAACAAGACGCCCTTGATGAGGAAGAGAGTCTAAAGCATGCAGAATTCAAATCCAACTTAATCAATTTCAAACCATCAATTTTCATGTTTACCAATGCAATAATTTACGTTCTCCGGTGCAAAGATTACTGCCTTGTTATTGGGTGAATGGAGTCTCTTCCTTGGAAGGAAAACTAAACAAAGAGGAAGAAGATATTTTTGTTGAGAGTTAAACCCTTATAAAACCCAACAACAATCCTTCCAAATCGTCTAGTGTGGAATCCAAGATGAACTAGGGTTTAATAATTTTTCTAGGGGTGAAACCCTCTTACACCCTAGAGAAATAAACCCTAGCTAAGCCTTGCAACAAGGGTGTAAACCCTCTTACTCCTTGTAAAAATCCTATAGCCCTTCAATAGCAAAGAAGAATAAACTTTGGTTGAGGGTGTAAGCCCTTTTACTCCTCCTAGGGTTTAAGATATTTTTCTTGAATTTTAACGAGCAAGATAACAATAGATTGCAGAAATTACTCACCAAATCCAAAAAAAAGCATGCAAACAAACCCTTACTACCAAGAAATCATCCAATGTTTTTCAAGAGAGACCACCAAGAGAAGTCGCTAGTCTTTAAAGATTCCAAAACAAGATATTATATCCATTTGCACAATAAAAATAGAGGCCAAAATTCTCCATGAGGGCCAAAATTGCATTCCATGAAGTATCATTATCAAGTGATGAGTTATGTTCAAGTGAAAAATGACTTGCCTCTATTTATAGAGGAAAATCCAAGTCATAGTTTGTCCACATTACAAATTAAATCCATAATTTTAGGCTAAAACCAAAGTTACAATGCTTACTTAGCAAATCGTTCTGCTCTTTTTTCCCACATAGGCTACAAAATGACCAAAAATAACAAAATGATGGCACATAAGCCCATAAAACTCTTCTCCAAGGTGGCACGTGTGATGATAAGCCTCCAAAGGCTTGGACGTCATGCTAGAAATGTGCCACATCACCCCCAAATCAAGCAAGAGAGTGGGGCTTCAAGCCCACAACACCACCAAATGCACTAAAATGGAAAAACGTCCCCTCACAAGTGTGACAGCGTGCTCCAAAGGAAAGACATTTGGGCATAGGAGGGTGATATCATCTGCCCTTCACGCTTTCGTCCCTTTTCCAAGTGCTAGAGACGTCTCCCAAGGTGCAACGTTCATCATCCTAGGCCTCCAATGAGTGGGGAGCAACATCCATCCAGTGGACTCTCAAGCCCCTAAGAAGGTCCAAGTGGCTTAGTCCCTCCATGTATAGCTTTCATCAAGCAAGGTCCTGCAAAGACAAGCAAATACACCCTCCAAGGGTCCACGTCATATGAATCATGCCAAGTAAGCCATCTTTAATAAAAGCACTGCTCAAACAAGTGCATTAAGTCCCCCCTTTCAAATTAAACAAATGCTCAAAGACCTTATACACTTTGCCAAATTTAGGTATGGGAGGGGTGTCATGGTGCCCTGTTGGGTAAGCCAATCCCCAAGTCAAGGAATATTTCCCAAGAAGACCCTCTCTAGACCATGTAACGAGTATGAGGTGGTTTGGGGGGAAGTACTCTTGGGCATGGGGTTCTTGACATATCAAGGGCTCATATTGTCTCATTTATGGGTGTCTTTGTGGAGGGTGTGTTGCATCCCTTCGTTTGCAATGCAACATTTTTCCAAACCCTTTATTCGCCTTTCATTTTTTTTGGTTCAAACATTGAGTGTTATGTGCAATGGAAAGTAAAAGAGCACTGTAATGCCACTTGAAGTTAGAACACATTGAGTGCCATATACACTGGAAATTAAAGAACACTGCAATGCATTCCCCCATCAAGTAGGACATTTTTATTTATTTTCTTTTTAAAGGTCCTTCATTTTTATGGAGAAGTGTTTCATGGCTCTCGGGACCTCATGGCTCTTGGGACCTTAGGACATGCATCTAGAAGGATAAATTATGGCTTTTGACTTTTACAATGCTAGCTACAACAACTCTAGGCCTTCGGCCCCTTCTTCCCATGAAATAAGGTACAAGCCCTTAATGAACCCAAAATCCCAAAAGATGAGGAAACGGATGGGAAGAAGTGTGGAAAGTGCTAAGTATGAGTGCGAATGGTACAATGACCTTCACGGAGACCCCCAAGTAGCAACCCTTTTCCTGAGGGTGACCCACTTACTAGGAAACCATGTCAACCACCAAGGTGAAATAAGGAAAAGGGTATAATTTCCAAGCAAACGTTCCATAATCAAGAAAGGACTCTTTACAACATGCACAAATGCTTCAATTATTAAAGCAACACTTACCATGAGCCTGGACTATGTACCTCATGAAGCAAGACTCATTGTCCCTTTTGGGTCGGGTTGTTGTGGCGGACCCCACTATGCTGTTGACATTAAATGGTGATGTGTGGTGGAGAGGAGGGGCTATGTCTGCTCAATGTGGGCTCAGTTGGTCATTTGGCTCTCGGCACTCTATGTCTGCTACATACAGGCCTCGAGACACCATCTCCTTAGTTACCCCTAGGCTAGGCGGGGTAACAAGCATTTCTATTTGGGATCGAGGTGAGCACTGAAAGGGTAGAGCTCAAGTTTGGACTGGCTTTGTTAGTCCTTTGTTATCATTCCTTTCTTTCTTAGGAATCATTTTCTTATGCTTTTATTAGCAGCTGCAATCAACCTCTAGGCCTTCAGCCCCTCTTCTCGTGAGAGAATGGACCATGATCCATTACCAAAGTTTATTACACTATGAGAGGCTCCAGGATGGAAAGTGTTAAGTATGGTGGGGAATGGATCGTTACCCTTGTGACGACCCCCCAGTAGTACCCCTTTCCCTTAGGCGGTGACAACATGGGACTAGGGCATAGAAGTTGACCAGCAAGGTGAAACAAAGCAACTAACATAATTTCCCAAGCCAGTGATCCATTATCCAACTTCAAGCAAATATCCTCATCCACATGCCCAACAAATTGAGCACAACACTTTGCATGAAAGAAGGACCAACATACCTCATGGTGACGATGGCTTCCCATCTCCCATACTCTAGGTTGCTTGGATGTGATGTGCCTTGGTTGACCTGTAGCTGTAAAGGTGAATGAGGGGGGTTGTTTGATTGCCATCTATGGACATGTTGGTTGTTACCCCCCTACATGCACCAGGCAGGACTGACGATGATACAAAAAGGTTGAACAAGATACTTGTTCAAATTCAAAGTTCAGAAGTCCATTCGGGCCTTATGGCCCCTTTCAGAAACTTTCTTATTTTTCTTCTTTTATGCATTGTCCATACCCCCGTGGGGGACTTGTAATAAAATGAGCAAGCATGATGACTTTGTTATGTAAAAGGCTTAGCTCTATAAGACTTAATCATGAGTGCATACTCTAGAGTGTTTTTCTCACATGTTAATTATATCTTGTTGCATAAGCGAGTTATAATTTCTAAGTTTTTTCACTCATTACCTCCAAAGCTGGAGTGCGTTTAGATGGATAGGCCTTAGTAAATTGTCTAAGTCTAGTGTCTAATGTATATTACCATGCTAGTCATTATTTTTGAGTCTTATGGACATTGCACTAAGTCCCCCTTAGGATTTTTTTTAATTTTTTAATAAGTCGTAAAAATTCTCGCAAAACGGGAATTTTACCTTGTAATTTGATGTAATATTAAAAAAGTGGTACTAGGAGATGTTGTATGCCTTGGGGGTATTCATTTTCTAACTCAAAATACCCCTTTAACCCTTGAACCCCCTTTTGAGTGTAAAAATTTACTTTTACTCAATAAAAATCAATTTTACTCTCAAAAAGGTGAAAAAAGACAAAAAAATCAGCATTGCTATTTTTAAGGAAACATGTCGAAACATGTTTCTAGCTCGTCTTCAGTCAATTGAGCTTCACTGGGAGTATGTGGCACATGAGGGCGAGTTTAGTGAGCTTAGTGTTGAGTCGAGTAGTGAGTTGTCTCAAGTTGGAGGAGATCTCAATGGTGAGGTGTGCCCCCCCTCTTGAGAGGTGGCGCACTCTTGAGGAGAGGCGCCTACCTCTTGAGAGGTGGCGACCTCCCACTCTCTTACTCCCTCACATATGGCAAGTTAGTTGAGTTTCTTGAGTGGTGGCACCATTCCATCCATCCACACCCCCATTCCTCTCTTGGAAAGTGTGCCCCCCTTCATTGGAAATTGCTCCCTCTTTCTTATTTAAGCAAGCCTCCCTCTTTGGAGATCAAGAAGGTGTCTTGTACAAGTGTGTGGATGAATATTGTCATATGGTTTTATCATGAGGTGATGTTGTTCTAAGTTTTGTATTTCAATTGTTAGTTAGGCCTAGGATTATTGATGCTAGTTTTCTTTCTTTAATCCTTTTGTTTACTTATTTGAAAGATATTGATGTGCATATATGTTTAGTTTAACTAGCATACTCTTTGAGTTTCTTGTAGGTGGCACCAAGCTTTATCATTTTGTTTTGCAAGATTTTTTAGTTTACAGGATCTCATAGCTTGGAGAAGTGGTTGATCAAATTTGCATCCTCCACTACTTCAACATTTCAAGGACATAGTCCCTCAATCTATCAGAAGACCCCATTGCCCAAGGGTTCCAAGGCTTACAAGATCCTCTTTCTCTCCTTCTCAAAGGTTCAACTATCTTTCTAGTTACTTTTACTTGCATGCATAAAGATTCAAGGCTAATTTACAAATTCTAGGTAGATCTTTATTTATGCAAAGCATGCATGTATAGATCCAAAGTTTAGATCTAAATTTTAAGTAGATCTTGCATGTAAAAGTTCACTTTTAGCAACTATTTCTTTTAAATCTTTTAAGGATAAAAGTTAGATTTTTCTAAGAGCTTTCAATTACAAATTTGACAATCTTAGTGTCATTTAGTTAGTTGTGCTGAACAGCAAACAAAAGTCGCTAAGAAAGCTTGTTTTTCGCTTTCTTTTTTAGCCTTTGCTAGCTTACTTCATAGTTCTTTTACTTAGGAATTTTTTGCATTAGTCTAACACTTTTTTTGCGGGCACTTTCAAAGTGGTTTGTAGCATCTTTTGGTATATATAGCTTGCTGATTTTTGCAGGTTTTCGGACAGCCAAGGAGAAGCTCTACCGAAATTTGGAGGATTTGGAGCTTCCAAAACCTCCTAACAAACCTTCTCTTCAATCTAAACCTCATTCTTCCATCAACTTTGTAAGTTTGTAGCCTCAAGTATAAATGACCACAAACCTTCTTCTAAAATCATTGTACAAGACACTAGTCCTGCGATCCCCCACAAGGGTGGGGGAACTGTCTCTTTTGTGGTGTGTTTTTTGTCTCTTGTTTATTTTCATTTTTGCAAAGCTAAAATCAGTCTAAAATAAACCCAAGCACCGCAAAACATTAGTTAGATTTCATCAATGTTCCACCAAGACTCCGGGACGGGGGGTCGTGGGTGCGGGGAGACGCACAAGGGGGACGTGTGGAAGTACCCCCAAATTTTAGGGATTTTTGGGAAATGGGGGACGGGGGGACGTCACATATATAATATAAAAAAATTTAAAAAATAAAAATAATAACGATAATATGATAAATCTCAACAATAA
>JASDQU011401275.1:74927-94306 GCA_032191745.1 Picea mariana
TTTTTTTAAATTTAATTTTTTATTTTTCAAGTCTTACTAGGCAAAAAAATTTGGGGGGGACTTCCAGGAGTCCCCCTTTTGGGGGGACGTCCAGAAGTCCCCCTTTTCAAGGGGGGACGTCCAGGAGTCCCCCTTTTGGGGAGTCTCCTCCCCCACCTTGGGGAGTTGCGTCCCCCCATGTCCCCTCGCGTCTCCCCAAAAAGGGAATGTGGGGAAACGTCCCCCCTGGAGTCCCCCCATCCCAGGGACGTGAGGGACGCATCCCCCACGACCCCCACCCTTAGGGACGCATCCCCGTGGAACACTGGATTTCATTTTCTAGATTAGATTAGTTTAGAGTTGATTTTTTGTAATTTCAATTTGGCAAATAAACCATCCCCTCAGCAGCCCTAGTATGCTCTGACCCCTTGCGAGCTTTGTTTGATCTGGGGGACTCATCAAAACATGAATTGGTCAGTGCAGAGTAGTTTAATAGGGAAAACCTTATACCACTATTGTTCAAATATGGGATCCATATTGGTAGATCGATTTGTGAATTCAAGGGGATACTCATTGAAATTTGTTCTCTCCCCGTTGGAACTCCTTACGATTTTTCCAATACCCATTTTGAGGAATAGTAGTTTAAGGAAACAAACATTAGATTAGATTTACTTTATGTTTCACACTTACATTTTGCAATCACAAAGTGGTCTTGCAATTATCAAGCCACTTCACGAATCAAAACCACTAATTCAAGCAAAAACCCCTTAATTGTTGATGTTTCAGCATCGGGCAAAGATTCTCCCAGATTGGTCATGTTGATTTGACCAAGGGAGGACGATATATTCACTCACGGGGCCATGCTGACTTGGCTAGTGGTGAATGGCCCAAGATGTTGATGTTTCTCCAATTAGCAGCATCAGGCAGACATTCTCCCAGATTGTTCACGTTGATTTGACCAAGGGAGAATGATACATTCACTCACGGGGCCATGCTGATTTGGCTAGTGATGAATGGCCCAGGTGTAATCTTTCTCCTAGTAGTCATGCTGAATTGATAAGGAGTGATAAAGACTCGAGATGCTTTCACATTCCCTGCTCCAGGGTGGAGTGATCTATTTTTTAGAGGGCAGGTTTGACTTGTTTACAAGTCTAGTCTAATGTTGAAGATATAGGCTTAAGAGACCTCTTGTGATGAGGGGCTTCTTGGTGAATCTACTCAACATTAGAGCCCTATATTCATTAGATGTGCATGTGAGGAGATGGTCCATCAACAAGGCTCATGGACAACTTTTCTAGTAAAGAAGAAATGCCAAGAAGTCAAGTCAAATCCCATTAAACTATTAAAGAAACCTCGGAAAGCATTAAATGAAATATTGAAAACAAAAGGGCAAGTCAGCCTTGCTGCCGCCTTATACACACCTAGGAGACGTGGAAGAAATCTTCAATCCACTCGATGTATCCTTGGGGGCAAGTGAGAATTAAAGTGTTGTCACCTAATCCTCAACTCCTCCATCTAGGCCAACTCCTAATGAATCCAAGGGGGGTAGTCCCTAACAAAATACTAAGGCTTGAAACTAGTCTAAGTACAAGAATTGAATCTAGGAGTTTAACTTTCATTAACCAACATAAAGTAAAAGCATACAAAAATCAATTATTCACCACACGATACATAAAACATATACTTGCATAAAAGGATACTTGAGACACAATTGTTAGATGCAAGTAAAATCAAATTTGTTTCAAAGTAAATGATTGAAAATAAAAGTGTGACGCATATGGCTTTGCAAATGTGTAAATGAGACTAGTGCCTTAAAAGTATTCGTGGGCAATGTAGATCATGTGTTTTATTAAGGTTTATTGATGGTAGGTTAATGAGATAAATTTTATTTGCATGAAAAATAAGTGTTTGTTTAAACTAGATTTGGCCCTTTAGAAAAAGTCCCTAAAGTGGAGGTTGAGCAATGTCGAATATCCAACAGGGAGGTCCCTTTGATTTTGCACACAAGCTCAAGAAAATGTGGGAGATCTGACAGGGAGAACCTAGATCTCAAAGTTCCCGCCAGATATCTTCACAGACTCTCTTATGTTTCCACTAAAGCGAAATTCTCTTTAGGATTTCTCTAATTAGTCTATCACCACTGACCAGCCCAGTGTGTGTGAAACTTACTCCCAGTAGATCGAGACTAGCTCGCAACTGGAAGAGTCAGAAACCGCACTGGGAGATGAAGAGAGTTATTTATTTTAAACAATAAAGCAAAGTACTGAAAGGGAAATGTTTTGTAATTACTAAAGTCTTCACTGACCAACCTCTTGCGAGGAGCTGAGGAGACTGTTTATTTCCAACTTTGAAATTGCATAAAAAGGAAACTAACTATCAATTAGTATTCTACTTTGCGGAAATGAAATCTAATTTAGATTCTAGTTTATTTTAACCTTTAGAGCTGATTGTGAGTTTGTTTGAACACTTAAATCAAAAGGACAAAATTTGAAGCAAACTAAGACAAAGATCCCAAAACACAACACACACACCCCGAGGGAGAAAAGCAAAGTGAGGCCTCCTTTGGCTCACTGATTTTATTATCTCGGTTACAATTTGTTCTTTGAAGAGTCTCAAGATCTCTTAAATGAGATGTGGACCCTTATATATGGATCAGAAATGAAAGGAAATGCTTTTACAATGTTTCTCAACAATATAGGGCCACTTTGGGGGTCTTGGAAGCTTCAAATCTTCAAGATTTGGACAGCGTATCCCTTTATCTTTGCACAGACCTACACAAAACAGCAAGCAAACCAAGATATAATATGTCCCAAAACACTTTAAAGGTGTCTTGGGATGTTAGTAATAAAGCCCTAAAATTTTCCTAAGTAAGTTTATTGAAAAATTACAAAATGGAACCAAGGAATCAAGCTAGAAAGCTTACTTCCTTGGGATCTTTTGTTGTTGTTTTAAGGCCGCAAAATGCAAGCACTCAAATGCTAAATAATTGAATTAAGCTCTTAAAGAAAGCAACTATTTTTTTTCCTTTAAAAATTTTCCTTAAAATGAAACTAAGATAGCCACCAGCAAGCTAGATTTCTGAATAACTTTATGATCTATCTACTTGCTCTTCAAACATAGAAAATATTGAATGTATTCAGCCTTTAATCTTTACTTTATATGTGCTTGAAATAAGTAACCAAAACAGAAAATTAATAGAGTGAGAAAGAGAGGAAAGAAATTGCTTTGATCTTCTTGGAAACTTTGGCAATGGAGTCTTGTTGATGGATCAAAGAGGGACTATGTCTTTCTTAGATCTTGAAGACAAAAATAGGTACAAGCAAGCCCAATTTCCTCTTCAAGTGTGAGAACCTGCAACACTTATAGATCTCTTGCCAACAAAAATTAGTAGAAAGGTGTTATCTACATAGAATGCTTCATAAAGACATACACATTAAGCAAAATCAATATGTATTATAAAAATTTCAGATGTACATAAAGCAATAAGATCATTAAGCAAACAAGATTTTCTAATCTTATACAACTTGGAGATAGCTCCACTAGAAGGCCACTTACTAACAATTGAAACAAAGAAAAACAAAACTGCAAATTTACCTCACAAATTAGCACATTGACATAGATGCTCCACACATGAAATTGACACAAGAATGTAGCCTCCAAAGCCTTTTATTCCAATTCACAATGATAATACAATAGCTTACAAATACAATCCTTCACTAGCTCCAACTAGCTTGTACAATGGGTGGATGCTCCAATATATAGCCAAGGGTGAAGATGGGGAAGATGAGGAGGGCGCAACACCTGGTAGCTCAACCATTGACAAGTGTGGAGAGTGTGGCTGCCACCTCTCCCACATATCAACTAACTCGCTACATGTAAAATTTAAGGGGTATGGGGGGTGCCACCTCTCAAGAGGTTGGCTGCCCCTCTTGGGAATGCACCACCTCTCAAGAGGTGCGCACCCTCTTATTGAGCACATGTTTAAACTCTTCCCACATGTCACATCCTTTCACTGTTGACCAATAGGAAGTGATCATTGGCTGCCACCTTGCCTTTTGAGGCTTTAATTCATCCAAAACATGTCCAGACATGTTTCCCAAATTTAGCATTTGCTAATTTTCTTTGATTTTATTTTATTTTATTGGGTTTTTTTGAGTAAAATTGATTTTCAAGTGATTAAAATCATTAATTTTACTCAACCAAGTGGGTACTTAGGTAATGTGGTGCCCTAGGTCCAAAAATGAGCACCCCAAGGCATAGGAACACTCCAAGTACCACTTTTTATTACAACTTTTTTTTTAATTAAAAATTCTCATTTTGCGGAAAATTTTTAATTAACTGGAAAAAAAAAAAATATATATATATATATATATATCCTAAAGGGGACTTAGTACATTTCCATAAGACTTTAAGAGTATGTTCAGCATAGTAATATGCATTAGACACTAGGCTTAGAGCCATGCTAAGGCCTAACCATGAGTATAACTATATACTCCAGCTTTGGAGAATTGAGTGAAAAAACTCATAAATTATAAATTGTCTTTAAACAAAAAAATATAATTAATAAGTAAAAAAAAAAACACTCCAGAGTAACAACTCATGCCTAAATCGAAAGTGGCTAAGACCTTTTACAAGTTCATCATGCAACATCTCTTATTACAATTTTTTTATGGAAAATGTGAAAAAGTTGGTCTTATTGACCGGCTTAACTTTTGAACTCTGAATTTTGAACAATAAATGTTCAACCTTTGGCGGCTCGCTAGAAGTCCATCCTAGTGCAACTTTGATGGATAACAGGCCCCACAAAGAAATTAAAGGTGACTCGATTACTATAAACAAAGGCTTGATCATTTCATTTATCATCTCTCACAAGCTCTTCTCATCAAGTGCGCAAGTCTCAGTGCAGTTGCAGTTACCAATTGTTCGCTATTTTTGGACGGTTCACTATTTCTGAGGGTTCTTCCTCAAGGGAGAAACTGTCTTGTGCTAGGGTTTCTTCTTATTGACGGTGATGTACTTGGATTGATTTATTCTTAAGAAAAGTTGTTGGTTTTCTCCCAAGTTTGGGTTTCCCAGAATAAAATCTGGTGTCTACTATGCATAGCTATCTTTCTATGATTCTATTGTTTCCGCTGCTATATTTTGGTTGAGATTTTCAATGTGTAATTATCCT
Organism: Picea mariana; assembly: GCA_032191745.1. Taxonomy (NCBI): domain Eukaryota; kingdom Viridiplantae; phylum Streptophyta; class Pinopsida; order Pinales; family Pinaceae; genus Picea; species Picea mariana. The sequence continues at coordinate 80,080 of JASDQU011401275.1, forward strand.
ATGATAACAGTGGCATAAATTTCTATTTTGAAATCATAAGGCAATAATTATCAGATCTGGAAATTGAAAATTCAACATTAATACTAAAATTTACAAAGAACACTTGCAATACATTCCTACAACAGCATTTTACATACATCTTGCAGCAACTTTTACATTATTGGTACTGGCCTCTATATTGCTTATCATTTACTTTCAAGCACTTGTATTTGTTTTTAGGTTATATCATTTATGTGCAAGTACTTTACATGCTTTATATCTCTAGCATAAGCAATTCCATTTATGTGTCATATATGTTGTTAGAGTAGTTGTATTTGCTCTTTCTTTCATTCAACTCCTAGAACAATAATTGTGCTTGGTTAGTTAAGCCTTATATTCTTTTTTAGGGACTACCCCCCTTGGCTTTGCTAGGAGTTAGCATAGACCGAGGAGTCGAGAATCAGGTGACAGCACCTTGACTCAAGACTTGCCCCCAAGGCCACACCCAGTAGATTGAAGATTTCTTCCACATAACCTGAGGTGTGGATTAGGCGGCAACACTGATCATCATCATGGTCGGGATCATGTTCAACATTGCAGGCCATGAGACATGATCTCCTCTAGTTACCCCTAGGCATGGGGGGGTGACAATGTTGATGCTGATAGTGGTATATGTGATGTCCTACTCGTTCTCTGCTGAATCTGTTGCTGGGCATTATACAGTTCGTATTTTTATTTCTTCAATAATAATATTTTCATGCAGCTCCAACACATGCGATTTGTTGTGGGATAATTCACAACCATCTTCCAGCTTGTTTATGTTTAGACCTCTGGCATATGTGCTGGTAATTCATGTGGCTGTTACCAAGTAATACAGTTGCTGTGTTTAGTTATTCTGTGCTCCCACAACAGTAAGTTAGGAGTAGAGTAAGCAAAGAATGCTGTTCTGAACAGATTGTTTCCTCAGCTAATGATTACTGTTTTTCTCAATTTTGGTAAACAGTAGTATATAGTTACAGCTTCAGAGCTTCTCAGTCTCTGAATAGTTGGTCAGGAATAAATGGCTACCAGCCAATAGAAGTGAATAACCACCGGCCAAGGGAAGTTACTGCCACCAAAAGAATGAAGTTGGCCACATACCAACAAGGTTCAAACTTGCTCTGATACCATTTGTGGCATACCTTGTAATAGTCACGGGAGAATGCATAAGAAAAGGGACCAGCCCATAATGTACAAAGAAGAAAAATCATAATTATTAATAATGTGAAGGATACAATGATGATTGATAGGGAGTCAAGAAGACTTTCTTATACAATACCAATGGGAGATGACTATGCTAAGATACACAACCCTACATTAAATTAATAATATAATTAGTGTCATTTAGGTATATTACACATGACCACAATTTATCTAATAAAAAAGCAAGCTATTATTGAGGTCCAAGGATCTATATATAAACTAGTTCTATAGAAAAGCATGTTCAAACTTCACAGCATTTGCATGTATAAGAACCCAATGGAGCGTAAACACAAAAAACATTTATTAGCTTCATATGAATATTTCCTTTTCTCCAAGAAGAATGGAAAGTGAAGAATTTCCTAGACCTGTCATAAACACATGTGACAGCTTCAAAGGGAACTTAACTAATAGCCTGCCATGTGCAATCCTAACAACAGACAGCTTGAGTAAATACTGAGAAGCATGATCATTTGATAAAATGAAAGATTACACATCTTATTATGATAAAATGAAAGATTACACATCTTATTTTGAACACCAAGTCAACAATGACAAAATAAATCAATGGTAATTCCAAGTACTTACTTTGGAAGCCTTGCAAAGAGAAGGTTGCTTAGAATATCCACCATGACCTGAAATTGGCGAGATGTCATTGTGGCCGTTATGTTTGGAGAATTGAATGAGAGTTCTTTTAAAGGCTTCACCTGCAATATTAATGCAGAGACAAAACACTTAAGCTAGGCATACAGGCAGTAACGCTTCAAATTCCATGGAGTACATGGACACCTGTGTTTCTAACAAAACAACAAGAAAATGAAATATCTCTGTATACAGCATCTGGGAGCGTCAGAAATCGAGATAGAAATTCTAAATTCTTTATAAGAAGTATTTAAAGATTCAGACATAAATGTATCATAATGTTTCCCTGCCATATTCAGGTTATTCATCGCTAATGGTCCAATCACCATCAAAATTTAAAATAACAAACGCAGGCATGTATCATATGAAACCACAAAATAAAACTGGCATAGGTTCATCCTACAACCTAACTTATCACAATGTAAGTTTATATCATATTTTGGTAGTGAAATCACAAGAAACATGTAATACTTCAGTGTTCATAACAAATAACTCCCATCAGAACAGCAAGAAAGAGTTGAATTTTTTAAATAAGAGGTGTTGAATTAATTTCCAACAGCCGGATGTGTTTCAGAGAAAAGAACATCTTGGAATAGCATCCTCCTAACTGTATTCAAGTTTTTCTTCAGCACGATCCGAATTCCAAATTACATATACATCTTGTTTAAGTTAAAGAAATAAAAATAAAAATAAACGAATATGCTCAACTTATTCTTGGACCCACATTTTCACAATGCAACTGACCAACCATATTATAAGCATATACTGAAAGCAACTGCACCTTTATTTGCATCTTATCCATAGACTCAAAAAGCATACCAATGTAGCAACTCAATGAGACATCACCTTTAGGTCAGCTGTTGCTCCTTTGTGCCGCGTGTACTGGAAATACATTGAACATGGCATAAACACACGCTCCAGCAGTGCACCTGTACGCTTAACCTCGGGAGAACTTCTTGGAATTTTAGGAAGCCACTGCAAGCCAGCATCTGGGTCAACATCTGTAGGAGCAACATGGGCTTGCACATGTTCTAGCATCACTGAAAGTTCCCGACGCTTCCATGTCACTTCAGGCTCACATCCAGGAATGTGCATGCCTCCTAATGCTTGCTCAATCATTTCAAATCCAACATGTACCACAGAATATAAGGAGCGGGCCAAGACACGTCCACTCGCTGCAGCAAGTAAAAATCTACCCTACAAATCCAATAATAAACTCAATGCACTTAGTTCATTTTCCATAAAGAAGTTGAGAACATTACATTCTTCATAGCATATCTCATACCAAAGCCAATCATCAAAGCAATCTAATATGCATTTAGTAAATCAAAATTATCCAAAAGAAGCAAAGTTGCATGGGGACACCCTGATGGGCTGGGGACACCAAGGATGTTCCCCACATCCCTGGGCAGTCCCCAGCCAAAACTGGAGGCATTTAGTAAATCAAAATGATCCAAAAGAAGCATAGTTGTATGGGGATACACTGATGGGCTGGGAACACCAAGGATGTTTCCCACATCCCTGGGCAGTCAACTGGAGGTATTTACTAAATCAAAATGATGCAAAAGAAGCATAGTTGCATGGGGATACGCCGATGGGCTGGGGACACCAAGGATGCTCTCCATATCCCTCGGCAGTCCCCTGCCAAAACTAGGGATGCCCAAAGGATGTCTGGGCATCCCCATCAATCATTTCAAATCCAACATGTACCACAGAATATAAGGAGCGGGCCAAGACACGTCCACTCGCTGCAGCAAGTAAAAATCTACCCTACAAATCCAATAATAAACTCAATGCACTTAGTTCATTTTCCATAAAGAAGTTGAGAACATTACATTCTTCATAGCATATCTCATACCAAAGCCAATCATCAAAGCAATCTAATATGCATTTAGTAAATCAAAATTATCCAAAAGAAGCAAAGTTGCATGGGGACACCCTGATGGGCTGGGGACACCAAGGATGTTCCCCACATCCCTGGGCAGTCCCCAGCCAAAACTGGAGGCATTTAGTAAATCAAAATGATCCAAAAGAAGCATAGTTGTATGGGGATACACTGATGGGCTGGGAACACCAAGGATGTTTCCCACATCCCTGGGCAGTCAACTGGAGGTATTTACTAAATCAAAATGATGCAAAAGAAGCATAGTTGCATGGGGATACGCCGATGGGCTGGGGACACCAAGGATGCTCTCCATATCCCTCGGCAGTCCCCTGCCAAAACTAGGGATGCCCAAAGGATGTCTGGGCATCCCCATGCCTGACAGGCACCAAAAAAGGACTGTTTAGGTCCCCAGTTGCAGGAAAACTTTGAGAGGCTAATATTCAAAATTTGGCTAATCTTTCTAACTTTTAAAGGATCAAAATTTGCAACATTTTCCTATAAAATTCTTAAATATTTAAAACAAATTGAAAGGTTTCATCAAATATTTATATTGACATTTTAAAAATAATAAAGATCCACCAACATTTTTCACTTACAAGAAAATTCCATCTTAAAATTTGCCTTGGCCCATTGTAGCTCAGCTTGAGCCTTGACCAATAGCGTAAATTAAAAATAAAACAAACAGACAAAATAGAAAAAACCTAACATGCATTATTTCTATAAAAATGTCCCCCACCCCCACCCACTCCCACAAAAAAAATTATAATCATTCTTTCATCTCTTTGAGCAGAGCCCTTGGTGTTTCAACTTTCAAGTTTAGGGCCTAGGCATTTCTGTTAGGATCTGAGACATTGTTTGGACCCGACTTAGCTGTTTGGAGCTGACATATTGTCGTTTGGGCGCAGTTTATCTACAAAAGCGGCCCCTCCCACTATTTATATTCATTCTTACATCTGCTGGTGCTGAGACAATGACAATGTTATTTGGAGTGGAGACAAATGTTGTTTACAACCAAGACAGTGTTGTTTGGAGGCAGAAAATGTACTGTTTGGAGAAGTGTGCTTCAACAGGAATATGAAATCCCTTAGGTATGCAAAGCTCAAAACTTTTGAATCTAATTTATGAGCAATGAGCTCTATTTACTATACAGTATTTTGTATGAGCATAATTTTGGGCATTTTGCCTCTTTGGAGTCTGGACTTTGGAGTCTGGACTATGTAGTCTATAGTATGCACGGGTTTGGCCCTTGGGCATTTTGAAATTTGGAAATTCTTTTATGCACTTGCTCATTTCTAATAAATCATTATTAATTTTTAATTTTTCTCGTTTAATTTTGGGTTTTGAATTGCAGATAGGGTACTCATCATTGTGGCAATGTTAGGGGGTCAGGCAGGGTTGCATGTCTTATATGCAATGTCCTCCAGAGCAGGGAATCAGTCATCACCTCAGACAAGCACACCAGATTTTGGAGTATTCAAATTTGAGTAGTACCCCTCTGTTTCGAGGTGTGTTTATTGTGGTTTGCTACTTCCCTCGGAATTCCTCAAGCTCACAACGAATCTAATGGTGACCCATTCCTTGACATGTACCTAGACATCTCCTACTATTCCTTGGGTGATGTTATTGTCTTGGGGGATTTCAACACCCGTGCCAGCTCTTCACAGGTTTAGATGCATGATAAATCTGAGGATCCCCTTTGTCTGCCAGAGATAGATCTAATCTCAGTGGGTTCCACTGGGTTTCAGATGATATTTTGGGCCCCCTTACAAGTACAAAAGACACATTCTCTAGCTTGGTGAATCTCACGACCTTCTTATCATGAATGGTCTCCCAAGTTTTCTTGAATGGTCTCTCGTGTTTTCCTAATGTCGATGGCTTCACTCACTTTACCCACTGTAATGAGGCTAGGGATATATATTGATAAGCTAGAATCATTTCTCAAGGAGCATATACAAGACGAGGATGAATGTCTCCTCCAACATGTCTTCATCTCTTTACTTCTTTTCGTTGATGATGTGATCCTCTTGGGCCTTAGGACTAGAACGTTCAAGAGAGCGATTTCTAGGGTTCAAAGCCTCTTGGCCCCTAGAGGTCATTTTCCCTCTTCTAGATAACCTAGGTCAAGGATCAAATGACTAAGATCAAAACCCTAATTTGCAAAGCCTCTTGGGCCTTAGGCTTTTGAATCTTAGCAAGAGACTAGGTCTCTTAATGCTTTCACCAAACTATGACAAACAAAGTATTGAAGGAGGGAAAGACTTGTCTCCTTCCTAGGGTTTTACTAGAACAAAGTAACATGCAATAAGATAGCAATTAACAATCATACCATGAGCAAACTTATCCAATTAAAGAAAATTATTCACTCATTCAAGTCGCTATGCCAAGAGAAACCCTAGTTGCAACCAAAGATCATCCAAGAAAGTGAAAAGCATCCACAACAATCCTCCTCCAAGAGTAGCACACTAGATCCAAGAAGCCAAAGAGAGATGGTGAGCTTTTTTAGAGCTCCCACTCACAAGTGTGAGAGAAAAGTGATGATGAAAAAGAGTTGGAGTGCTAGCCTTATTTATGAGGAAACCCTAGCGCTCAATTGTCCACAAAAGGTCAATAATCCATGTTACAAGTGGGGCCAACCCCTTATAATAGCCTCTACAAATGTCAAAATATGAAAATAATAGATAGAAAGGTCACACGTGTGGTGACGTCAAGCCCTCAAGTGCATGTAGAAGACCTCCAAAGGCCACATGGCATCATCCAGGAGTGTAGCAAGGTGAAGACCATCCTCAAGTTCCCTTTCACATCATGGGGTGTCCAAGTGGCAACAAACCCCAATATCTCCATCAAACCCTAGTATGATGTCATCATCTGAAAGGCCCGACGTCCAAGGTGGACAAGGCCAAATGTCATCTCTACATGTCATCCAAGCCTCTATCAGTGCAACATCCTCCATCCAATGCATGATAGTCTCTGGGTTATCGAGCCCAAGGTATAGGCTTTTTTCCCATCTCTATGCCACAATGACCATATCTAGGAAAAATAAAGCTCATTTGTCCATCGTCCAAGGTCCAAAAGATGTGAGAGCTAGTATATAAATGTGTCAAGCCACTGGGTGACTCAATGCTCTACATCACACATGCCATATCCTGTAATAAAGGCACAACATCTTGGGTGAAAGTCTAGGGCATCCTTCAAAGTACCATGTCAAGGACATCCAAATCAAAACAAAGTATGAAATCAAGTAAAGCCAATGTTCATAAGATATACCAATCCTTAAGGCTTAGATCATACAAAGTAAGCTATTACCTAAGATATAAACCACATAAACAGTTCATATCAAGTATCCCCTTCAAATTTCACATCAGCTCAAGACTTTATGTAAGTTGGCAAGTTTGAATATGGAAGGACTTTATGTCTCGTGGGAAGCAGGAAAGAAAAAAACCCTTCAAGAGAAAGTGTGATAGTGGTATGTATCAAGGTTACTTCATGGATTATGGTGTCACTAAATTCACTTCTATAAGTACCTTTGTGGAGGGTGAGCTTGCTCTTGAGTTACCATTTTCTAAGTGCTACATTTTTCCAACCCCTTAATTTGTCGTTTTATTGTCCTCTTATCATATTTTCAAGTCCCCTTTATAAGGTTTCAAGCTATAGCATCACTTCTTAGGACTGGGGAAAACGCGGAAAGGGTAGAGTTCAAGTATGGTCCGGCTTTCGAGGGTCCTTTGTTATTTTCTCTTTCTTTCTTTAGCATTGCTCTTTCTTTATTCTTCTTTTGCTAGTAGCTGCAATCAACCTATGGGCCTTTAGCCCCTCTTCTCATGAGAGAATGAACCATGACCCATTACCGAAGTTTAGTACACTACAACATGCTCCAAGATGGTAAGTGTTAAGAATGGCGGGAAAACAGAACGTTACCCTTGTGAGGGCCCCCAAGTAGTACCCCTTTTCCTTGGGGGTGACAACACATGACTAGGGCACAGATGTTGGCCACCAAGGTGAAACAAGGAAACAAACTTAACTTCCTAAGCTTATGATCCATTATCCAACTTCAACGAATTATTGTCATTCACATGCCTAGTATATTAAGTACAACACCTAGTATGAAAAAGGCACTTAACATACCTCATGTTGACGTTATCTTACCATCTCCCATACAATGGGTGACTGAATGTGATGAGCTTGCCTGATCTGAAGTAGAAGAGGCAATCTAAGGGGGGCTCCTACGCTGCCATTTGAGGACATGTTGATCATCATCATCAATGGGATCATTGTCTTCATTGTAGGACATGAGACATGATCTCCTCTAGTTACCCCTAGGCTTGGGGGGTAATAAGAACCTCATTAAATAGCAAAGGGATGTGTCCAGATTTAGTTTTTGGGTTTTAGTTTTTTATCTTAATCAATTTTTAATTTTTAGGGGGTTCTTAGTGGAATCATGTGTCGTTCGTACAGCAATGTACGGAACCAAAAAAATGGCCAGTTCAATTTGGAACCAACCTTTACCAAACTGGATCCTTGATTTCTCCCACAAAAGTTATGGATCCAGTCTAATCGATCAGTTCGACCAATTCTGATAACACTATTTGAGGCACATCCTCTATGCCTTCAGGCCATCTTCAGACTTGTCTCTTTCCTTCATAGAGTATGGACTCTTGGTGACTCTACTTTGGGGAGGGCTCAGTACCCCTACCTAGCTCTCTATTCCTCCGAGCTCCTTTACTTTGCAAGCTCTTCTAGGTAAGCTCGCCACTGGTTCTTGGTGGCCTCCAAGTTATTTCAGTCTATGACCATCTCTCTAGAGTGCCTCCACCCTTATAGGGATGCTCTAGAGACTCTATGCTGCCTCTTGTCGTCTAAACAAGACCTAAATGGGGTGCTCAAAGAGTACATTCAAGCCACTTGGATCACAACTCATAAGGGTCTTCACCCAAAGATGGACTTCTATTCCAAGCACTTCTTGCAGTTGAGAGATAGCCTAGTTGTCAAACCTACTATATGCGCAAACATTGTATTACCACCCTCAAGGAAACCATCATCCACTATTTGAGTCTTCACTGCAACTGTCATCCTGAATGTAACATCCAGTAGTTAACCCTCTTGCTGAATCATAGTTGCATATGTAACTCTGAACATGACAGTTTTGGGTTTTGATGCTTACTAGAGTCTAGAACTGAGTATAAAGCCTGAAAACAGTTTCCCAAAAGAGACCACACCATCAAGCCAAGAAACTGAAATGCCAAACAAGGCCTAAATACTTGATGGAAAGCAATCAGATTATAAGGGCAAGAAACCAAAAAGTCAAACTTGGTCTAAAGATTCAATAGAAAGACAGAATATAAAAGGTGTTGCAAAACTCGGCATCAGCAATAAATTGGAATGGCTCATCAACTCAGAAAATTGACAAAATCACTAAAATATCAGAAAAAAAGGGCAAAACATGGCAGGGATAAACATAAACCTGAAAAACTCTGAAAAATAAGCCACAGATAAGCCAAATTCAGAAGCAAATGTAAAACTAACATAAAATTTTAAAATCTTACATAATGCTTGAAATCCCGCTAAGGAGTGGATAGTCACAAAAGTAACTTCAGGGAGTAACCTACATAACTCATCAACCAAACTCCTCTTTAAATGGAAGCAGTCAAAGTTCAGCTGAGGTAAATTAAAAATATCAACTGATGCTGGAAAATGATTCACATTTGTATTTCACTTAAAAGAGTAGCATAATATTTTCTGACTTATCAACAGCATAAACAACATACCAGTAATGCCTTGAGGATAATCTTCAGATGTACTGCCAATAATAACTTACATTTGCTTCTTCCGAATGAAGATTAAACTGAGGCTGAATCACATTCACCATAAAGTTCATTGCACCCTCCTCTTCTTTGTCATCTGTAGTAACAGCTTTAACAGATGCTGAAAAGAGAAAATAACTTATTGTTAACTCAATTATAGAAATGTATACCATACAAGATATAATGCCATTATAATATACTAGTTACAACCATATTGAACTGGTGGAATTGGAATTGTATGAAATTGAACTTTTCCTAATGCGCCATGACCAAAATCAATCATTGGGACTGACTCCAATGAGCCTCTAATGTTTAACAAATGGCAATGCCAACTAAACTAAACATTGCAGCAAATGAGGCAGAAAGAAGTTACTACAAAGTAAAAGTACAGTTATAATTGGATTTTCCTAGCCTTTGTACATCTTGATTCTTTGTATAATTAAGTGAAACTTATAACAAGGTTAATCTTTTGATAAGCACTTGCCGAAAGAGTATTTTTGATATTATCATCACCTTGAATGATATAAGAAAGCATACCAGATGGGACCAACAATGAACAATCTGGTTTTCTTGAAGGAGATGGAGAAGAAACTGCTTTCTCTGCACGATGAGGTGAAGAAGGAACATGTGCCCCATCAGAAGGCTTTCCTGTGTCTACAAGCTTCTGTTGCTCTTCAATCATCTTCCGTTGTGCATACTGCCTTGAAGGGGATGGCTTAGGAGACTCAAATGCTTTTGCTATCTCACCAACCCAAGCCCAGACAGCATCTCTATTTTTAATTGTCCAAAGAAGTTTAAGCCCATATACAAAGACACGCTGACAATTATCAGCTAAGACCACATTAAAACCATCATCATCACTGGGGTCATTCTCACTACCATAATCAAACTCTGACCTGACATAAGTAGCCTCAAGACTTCTTATACTTCTTCCTGCTTCTTGCCATGATAATAACCTTGCAGGATTCACCTTTGGAGACTGCTTTCTAATAGTGAAATAGTCTGTATTAAACAAAAAACCATCTTCATTAGCTTTGTCTATGCCAACTCCAGTTTCCTGATATGGTTTATTAGCAATACTGCCAGTTAACCCTGGTGGTTGCTTCCATCTTTTTGTATTAATATTAATTTCTTGAATATTGCTTGTGGATGAGTCATTCTTCAATTCTGCCTTCAGCATGTGTAGATCTAAACCCTGGTACACAAGATCAAGAGGATCACGCTTACAATCAAAGGTGTAGCACTGTCTCCCTCGACTATAACAAAGCTCATATTTCAATTTTGTCATATTGAAGGTCAATCCATTTGCGGGATCATCATTTCCTAAAGGTACATGTTTCATACAAGTAGGAGTTGAATCAACACGTAGCATGAACTCAGTTATGACCTTATCAAGGGATAAATTTCCTGACCTGGGCAATCTTGGCACTCCAAAACGAGGCCATCTAGAAAACGAACGAATTTTATGAGGAGGATTATAATACAAATTCCACCATCTGAAAATCCAAATTAAATCGTGGGCACCCAAATTCATTGTTGGAACACCCATTGAAATAACATCCAGTTTTCCAGGAGGGGAGATGGAAGCAGAATCATAAGAATTCCTTTCTGTATTTGATTTTCTAGTAGGAAAGGCAACCTGAGTTTTGACCTTATTACCGACCCTGTCTGCATCTCCCATAGAAGAAGACTGAACTTCTTCTATTGGTGCCAACGGATAGGAGGGCTTCAAAGCCAAATTCCAGCGCAGTGAAAGTGATGTAGAACGGAAAGGATCATAGACTTTCTTGCGGGGTTCAAGCTCACTCGGAAGTGCATGCAAATAGTGGTTAAGAGGGTTCCCAGACTCGCATTCCCAATCCATGGTTATATCAAGCTGAAAGGCCGGTGAAGAAATAAAACTTCCCATGACATCAGTTGGCAGTTTCAGGCTGTAATTCTTCAGTATATGCTCCAAGCTGCTAATAAAAATGTTGAATTCCTTTGCAGAAAATGTAACCCGACCTTCTGACTGCTGAATGTCCATAGTATTGGCAACAATTTGCAACTTATCACTGCTTTCGTAAGGATCTGTTGTTGCTAAAAGGATCAATTTAAAGTTAGAAGAATTAATACTATTTCTACCATGAATGTAGTATCGCACATCATCCCACCAAGGTAAGCTTCTTTCTTTTTTGATTGGTTGATGCTCTGTAGGAATGTGATTTCCATCTCGAAGAGGCACAGAATTTGAAACATTACCTGGAGGGATAGTGCCCACATTTCTAACACTTAAATTGGCTCTCCTAAGTGCGACAGTAAAAGCATAGCTCACATCAGCAAATGCTGGTTCAAAACCAACTCCATAGGCAACTTCTGCTTTTTCAAAATGAATAGGCAACTTAGAGTACATTTTAAGTGGAGGTGTTGTACCACTCATAGAACGCAGCATTTCAACCTTGTGCCATCTGCCAATATATACATCCTGCAAAAATTGAGGTGGAAATGTTGTTGCCTGCATTCAAAAATACATGAGTCAGTATAACATTCGTGTGTACACTTACTAGTTAAATACCCCAATAGCAGAAAATTAAAAATTTAGACATATACATGTTTCATATGAATACAGAAACTGTAGGTTGATGATGTCTACCCAGCCTTGGTTTGTATTGTCAATAACCTGGCAGAAATATGCCATTGCCCATGCTGAAACAAAAGCAAAAGGGCAACTATACAAGACATTTTGGAGACATCTCTCTCTCTCTCTGGTAAAGCCAAGGTAGAGGAATTCAGAAACACGAACAGGAAATTGGGGGCCATGGCCCACATGACCCAAGACCATCCAAAAATATTGGTAGGGAATTGTAGAGGTTACTCATGGAGAATGGAACCAAATATTGAATAATCACAAAGGACATGGGAGGATTTCATGCATCATAAGGGACGAATTCCAAACCATCATAAATCTGAAAAAAAATTACAGAAACAATCAATATACATGCTTGAAATACAAGACAGTGGTATTAGCACCTTCATGGCAACATGTTACTTAGCCCTACAGAAACCAGAATTATATTGTCAACAAGGATTAAAAAACAATAACCATACTACCACTTACTAAGCAATGGCAGAATTCAAAGAGAAGGGAGACATAAAGCTGGATGGAGACATTAATGGAAGAAAAGGGAACCTCCAAATGGCAAGCTTCATAGATAATACACACCCTTTCTGGCTGAGAGAGACTGAGAGAATTCAGAAGAGAGATTCAGCCAATGCGAACAAGGAGATCACTCATTTTGACAATGAGATTTTACATGTGCAATGCTCACAATATCATTCTTTTCAACAGACTAGATCATTGGAAATGCTCGGTAGAAGCCATCTACTACACTCATAATGGCCGGAGTGTGATAGATTAAATCATGATTTCAGCTAGCAGGATAGAAAAATCAAAAACATCATGATCTGCAAATGTCACAACAAAATGATACCAGACCAAGGCGTGTTTGTGAACTCATGCCTAACGACAGTGGGGAGGGGAGGGTTCCAAAAATTGCCAACAAATCAAAACTCAACCATCTGAAAAAATAATAGTTGTTCTCCAGGAAAATGCAGAAAATTTCAGGTCTGATATAGGCAAAATCAGTACCTGCCAGGGATTTATGGAAGCAGCAAATGGGTAAACGACAAATGCATAAAGCTGATGGAGGCTATCCAAACAGCCCTCAAGAGCTGAAAATGCAAAAGAATAGGGAGAGGACAAAAAGCTTCAAACAGCTTTCCAGTGAACCCTTCATGTTCAACCATACATAATATTTAACCCACGTGCTTAAATAATTGCACATCTTGTCAAAATTTAGGCATTCAATGCATTCTATTTCAGATCTGAAAATTACTTCCAAGTGACCTCAAACAGTAAACTAGGGCTATTATCACTGAATAATTTTACAGTAAAATTATGACAGAAAATTACAGCGGAAGCACAAAGATCAGAGAGAAATCATCCATACACGAGACAAAATTTTATCCAGTAAAATTTTCAGATTGAGGATCCCGAGGACAAAAAAAATGTTCTCTCACAAAAATTACAACTTCAACAAAATTCCGGAAAACCCTTCCAACTTACAAATTTGTTGTACGGCCCTGTTGAAGTCACCTATACGGCTGTTGATGTCACCATGTACGGCCTGCACGTGTGGTACAGACTGTTGTACGTGTTGAGTTTAGTACCTGAGGAGGTGTTCCCCATGTGTTTTCCCTTCTTAGCACATGTGGGAAAGTCATTTGGCACTTTGTCCTAGTACTTTATGTCTATTTGTACTTTGACTTTGGTTAAAGTGCATTATGTCACTTTTGGCTAAAGTGAACATTAAATCACCTTTTTGGTGATTTTGAGGAGACATGAGTTGACTTAGGGAATTAACCCAAAAGTGGGTTTTGAGATTACATTTATGAGGAGTGATCTCAACCTTTGATTAGGGATGATCTCATCCATTGGATCTTAGGTTTTCCCTATTCTTGCCTAAAGAAGGGCAAAAGGCCAAAGGAGGGGCGCATTGTTCATGAGGAGACTTTTGCTTGTGAGAGGAGGAGTTTTTGGAGTTTGAGCATGAGGTTTGTTGCATGAGGAGCATAGGAGGAGGCCGCTAGCATTCATTCATGGAGGCTTGGAGCAGCATTCACCATTATTTTATTGGAGAGACTT
>JASDQU011401277.1:511-17794 GCA_032191745.1 Picea mariana
TTCTAAATAACTTAATAAAAATATCATTTTAATAATGTTTAAAACATAAATAAATATTTGATAAAATTAAGATATACTTTGATCACAATAAATTTTAATACTTTAAACTGCGAACAACCTTATGGATTTCAAGGTACTAAAGATGAGTCAAGGCGGTAACATATATTTGTGTGTCCATGCATGCGTGTGCGAGAGCGCACTAAGGGAGTAATGCCATGATTAAGTGGTATACTACACGTGGTTTTTTTTTATTATTATTATATATACCCACATATGGATAGATACTCTTCTTCTAGAAGAATCAGCCCTTCCCACTAATTAGCTTGATGAAGCTCGGGATTTTGTCTAGCATGAGTACAAATTTTAATAATGACAAGAGTGTTAAATGCATTTATAAAAAAGAAGATGGGTTTGATTTTGAACTTAATAATGACAAGAGGTGTTAAATGCATTAAAAATACGATGGGTTTGATCTTGAGCTTAATAATGACTAGAGGCGTTAAATGCATTAAAAATAGGATGGGTAAGTTAGTGTGGTAGTAGGTTAGAGGGTTAGGTAGGTTAAGTGGATTGGTAGGATAGGTTGGGTGGGCTAATAAGGAGTTTAAGTGGGTTAGTTTAGTGGGTTAGCTTAGGTAGGTTGGATTAATCAAGTAGGATGCATGTATGTAGGTTAGGTAGGTTTAGGGAGTTCATTAGGTTAGTGGGATGGATTACTTGGGTTAGATTTTGGTAATGTATAGCATAGCATGGTGAGTAGGTATCTTATGTAGGTTAGGTTAGGTTAAGTAGGTTAGTCAAGTAGTGAGGTAGTGAGTTAGGTAGGTTAGGTAGGTTAATATTTATGTGTTTAAGTGGATTGTGTAGGTTAGTGGAGAAGGTTAGGGGTAGGTGAGTTAGGTAGGTTAGTGGGGTATTAGTTGGGTGTAGTAGGATAATAGGTTAAGTGGGTTAGTGGAGTAGGTTAGTTAAGTTAGGTGTGTTATTGTGTTAACTTTTAGTATCTTGTGCATTATTATGTTAGTTTAGGTGTGTTAATGGGTTATGTAAGATAGTGGGTTAGGCATGTTAAGTTAGTGGGTTGGTAAGTTAGGGATGTTGGTGGGTTATGTAAGTTAAAAGGTTAGGTTAGGTTGCTTATTAGGGTAGGTTAGTTGGGTTGGTACCTAGACACTTTTGGCATAGTAGGTTTTATCACACCACTTTCATCTACTTGTGATATTTATGTGCTTTTTACTGAAGGTAGCACATGTCACTTCCAAAGACAATTTATAAACTCAAAACATTAGAATACATCCTAATTGTACATGAAAATCAGAAGTCAAATGTAAATGTGATTATTCGAAGACTCTCGCACTTATTCCTTTAATATGTGCATAACTATACACTCAAATCCTTCAAATGTCATGCAATCATATTGCAGCATGAATTTTGCTAATTCTACAACCCATTCAATGAGATGGTCACTTTAGGAAGCTTTGGGGTCAATTGGCACCTCATACCCATCAAACTAACTCATTCAACTGAAGAGTCCTCAGATGTACTCAAATTTAATACATTCAAATTTAAGTGCTTCTTCCTTCAAGTTCAACTTTGTCTCCAAGAAAATCTATAACTAATGATTCAAATTGGATCGACAAAAAGAATTTGAATGGTTGTCGACTTGAGTTAATGCAAGACTATTGACAAAGTCAAGAAGTTTAACGACTTTAGTAAAGTTTGTGAATAGAGATGTTGTTGGCGAGGTAAGAGATGTGGTTGATGGTGTGAAGGGCCCCTTTCCAAATTAGTGGGTGTCCATGCCTCCATATGATGTTGCACAACCAATGCAAGCATTATGAACAAAAAAAGGAGAATCAAACACTGAAGTGCTACTACCAAAAAAGACAAAATAGAGAAGGGAAACATTGGACTTACAAGAAGCTGGACAATTGGGAGCACTTGGCCTTCCAGTTAAACCCAACAAAGCACATTTTTCCTATAATATGAGGCAAAACAATGTAGAAGGGGTTCTTTGGTAGAGATTGCAAGGGATTGTTATTCAAATTCATGTCAGAAGACTGTAAATGAACTAGAGAGAAAGACTTAGTTGTAAACATGCAAATTTGCTAAGAAATAAAAGCCTGATCAAAATCGTTCGAATGTTGGTTTTCCCATTTCGTTTTCCAAGGTAAATATTGTGTTTAAGTGTCATGAATTGCCATATGATTACTTTGTGGTAGTATTGTTGTTCTCAACTATGTTTTAATGAATTGTTGAGAAAATTCTAGATTGTATTGATATTAGCTCTTGCTTAAAATCAATCCTTGGTGATAGCTTGTTTAATTACACTAGCTAGGACATTTAAATCATCCATTTAATTATGTGCACGAGTTTGGTAGTTGTAATAAAAGCATTATCACACTTTCCCAACTAAATTTATATTCCAAGTTCTTTGCAATGAACAACTCCTTCCCTTCTCAATTCGTTGGGCACTTAATAGGGTCGTATGAATTCAATGTGGAGTTTTACGATTATATGGGCACTCTAAATTGGCTATAAACAAGTGAAATAAATCACTGAAGCAACTTTCTAGCTTCCACATACTCCATCAATTCCTGTGACAT
Source organism: Picea mariana (assembly GCA_032191745.1). Taxonomy (NCBI): domain Eukaryota; kingdom Viridiplantae; phylum Streptophyta; class Pinopsida; order Pinales; family Pinaceae; genus Picea; species Picea mariana. The sequence continues at coordinate 3,118 of JASDQU011401277.1, forward strand.
GAGAATCTACCATCCACCACATATTTTGACAAGTCGTGGGTGTGAGTTTCTTAGGGAATAAAGTGAAACATATGGTTTATGTGTCTTATTCTCTACAATAGAATCCCGTGTAACAATTGAACCTTCAAAGAACTTGGAACTGCTCACATCTAATGTTAATATAGCTATGTGAATCATGTTATCTCTGCATTGAGTATTGATGTCTTTGTGTTAAAGTGTTTTTGTTCTTCATTATTGCTAGAGCAATCTATTTTTTGTTGTTGTTGGACTAATAATGAGTGGCCATAAAACATTGTTCCTATTAATAGTGTTGGCACATTCCTCTCCTTGTAAGACTAAATATTAATAATCCACTAGTTGCTAGTGTTTGTTGGAATATTGTTTAATATTGAGATGGGGGGAGGGGGGTGAATCAATATTATCCTTTTTCAATAATTTAAAATCACTTGATTATTAATTTTATCAAATTGAAACAAATGATGAACAAAAATGTACAATACGCGGAATTTAAACATGGAAAACACAACTTCACAAATATTCTTTGTATTTTCAATAAAGATTACATTTAATTTATGAGCTCCAACTTAAAGGAAACACCAATTCCTTGTTTTACTAGCAACAACTAGAAGGAGGCTGCAAACCCCTAGATTTTACCAACACCCACTGGAGGGAAGCACCAACTCCCTAATTGTTTTAGCTATAACTGAAAAGATGTTGCAACACCTTGGTTTACCAACTTCAACTGGAAGGAAGCTACAACCTCCTTTGTAGGCTCCAACCTTCCCTAACACCACCCAACCTCTCTTTTTATGATAGGTACTTCAATCTTCAAATCTTCGTAATCTTCTTTGGATTTTGCTGCATATCTTCATTTACTTTCTTGGCCTATGACATTGTTACAGATCTTCAGATTTCAAGCACAAAGACACTCTCTCTTTCAACAAGAATTTCCGTTTATATAGCCTTCCAATGGTCATGTACAACTGAACAATTACACCTCTTCGATATAGGAATGTATCTCTTCATTATAAGTATGTGCATTTTCAATATACAATATTAATCATACTATTTTAATTAATACAATGCCAATGAACCATTGTGCCTTTTAGATTGTTTAGTCATGTTTTTCAATTGGGCCAATAGATTTTGACTATCACTATATTCATTTTTTACCTTACCATAGCTAAATATCACCATGATTTGCAAAGACCATGTGCACATACCATGTGCTCTTTCACTTTTTCCCTTTTTCTTTAACTCCACTTTCATTTTTACCTTTTTTCTTTAATCCGATTTTACTTTTACCTTTTTCTTTATTCCACTTTCATATTTACTCCTCTTTTACATAAATTCCACTTCCACCTAACTTTTCAACTTTTGTTATTTTTTAAAGTCATGTTTATATTTAGTCCACTTTCATTTCCACTTTTGCGTAAACTCCGTTTCTACTTAACTTGTCCACATTTGTATTTATTAAAGTGATGCCAAGGTCATATTTATATTTAATCACTTATTGACCTTTGACATATATTTGATCACTTATTAACCTTTGACATCATTGACAAATTATTCAACAATTGACTGCCCGAGTGGATCTTAACCATTGGTGGTTGCTAGAAATAGTTTAGTTTTGAAGGGTCGTCCAACTTCGACTTGGAAAAAATGATGACCAAAACTTGCTACGAAATATCGACTACCGTGTTGATCTGACAAACTCAAGGGTTCTCAGTGCTGCATCAACAAATTTCCCTTCGACTACACTTTGAAATGATAGTACATGCGAAAGTATTCAAGAGGGCGACTCGCCAGAATTTGTTTTGTTCATCACGACCCCAACATAATATACAGTCACTAGGACAACTCGACTCGACCAATGTAGTAATTGAAATTGTTTCATTATTTCATTCTTTCAAAGAATTCTTTCTGACATTGTTGGTGAGTAAATTCGATCTCAGACATTCCTTCTAGCTTCTAGTCACTAAAAAATCCGACTTGGATTCCCCTTTTGGTCGAATTTTCTTCCGCCTTTCGACCAACAAACATCCCTCTGTTGACTTGACCTGTATAACATTTCAGCTTGGATGAATTTCCCCTTTCGACTGATAAACATCCCTCGGTCGACTCGACCTGTATAACATTTCGACTTGGATGAATTTCGACTTGGATAAATTTTACTTGAGTCATTTCGACTTGGATAAATTTGACTTGAGTCATTTCGACTTGGTCGACTTGCTTTGTCTCAGACCCGACTTACCGCATCTTCCCGACTCACCCTTATACGACTCGAATTGACCCATTTCCTTTCCAACTCGACTGGCGGTTTGAGTGGACGATAGTTTCCGTTATCCAAAGAGAGAAAGTTATAATTTTGAAACAAAGAATTTCATTCTTTCAAAGCACTCGACCAGGTAGGCAATCCCTTGTATTAGATGAGATATTGTCTTCTTTAGTATAATTTTTTTTCTTTTTCTTATAGAATTTCTTTTTGTATTGGTATTTACTCTTTTTATGTTCTTTCTAATTGTAAGATTCCTCATAATCACTATCTTTTTCCTTGGGATAAGGACATTTGGAAGCAAAGTGTCCAATTTTTCCACAGTTGAAGCATTTCAAAGGCAACTTCCGTTTGTAATTGTCAAATCCTTTCTTAAGTTTCTTAATGAAGTTTGCTTCTTCCTCATCGGATTTGTCCGAGTTGCTTTCATTCAATACATGCTCATGGTTTTTAGTTCCTTTTGAGACTTTGAAGGCTGTTCAACCTTTTGACAGTTTTTCTTGTCTTGTTCTCATTTTATAGGCTATGATAATCCCATGTAGTTCATCCATTGTGAGTTTTTCAAGATTCTCTCGATTTTCCAAGGTAGATACTTTGGGATAATATCTCATTGGGAGTGATCTTAGTACCTTTTGGACTACTATTTTGTCATCTAATTCTTCTTCTAGTCCTCTAATCCTGTTGACAATTTCATTTACTATTGGAAGATATTCTGCAATGTTTTCTTCTTCTTTCATCTTCAAGCTTTCAAACTGTCCTTTGTATGTTATAAGCTTTGCTTGCTTGACTTTGGAATCTCCTTCATAGGTGATTTGTATTTTGTTCCAAATCTCTTTTGTTGATTTACATTGCATGACTTTGACAAATACATTATTTGCTAATCCACCCAGAATTGCATTTACAACTCTTGAATTATCATTGCAGAGTTTCTTTGCAGTTGTGTCTGAAGGAGCAGTTTCTGGTACATCATAAACCTTTATCACATATAGCCAGACATCACATCCCAGTGCCATTAGGTAACTTCTCATTCTTATACTCCAGAATGCATAATTATTTCCTTTGAATAATGGAGCTCTGTTTGAGGACATCCCTTCTTGTTGATCCATTGTGGTTCCTCAGAATCTTCCTTCCAGTGATCAAACTGTGATGAAGGAACTTGCTCTAATACCAATTGTTGGAGTATTGTTTAATATTGAGAGGGGGGGGGGTGAGTCAGTATTATCATTTTTCAACAATTTAAAACCACTTAATTATTAATTTTATCAAATCAAAACAAATGATCAACAAAAAGGTACAAGACACAAAATTTAAATGTGGAAAACCCAACTTCACAAATAATCTTCTTATTTTCATAAAAGATTACATTTAATTTATGAGCTTCAACTCAAAGGAAACACCAATTCCCTGTTTTACTAGCAACAACTAGAAGGGGGTTGCAACCCCCTAGATTTTACCAGCACCGAATGGAGGGAAGCACCAACTCCCTAGTTTCCTCAGCTATAACTGAAAATATGTTGCAACACCTTGGTTTACTAGTTTCAACTAAATGGAAGCTACAACCTCCTTTGTAGGCTCCAACCTGCCCTAGCACCACCCAACCTCCCTTTTTATGATAAGTACTTCAATGTTCAAATCTTCATAATCTTCTTTGGATTCTACCACATATCTTTATTTACTTTCCTAGCCTCTGTCTTTATTATTGATCTTCAGATTTCAAGCACATAGACACTCTCTCTTTCAACACAATTTTTTGTTTATATAGTCTTCCAATGGTCATGTACAACTGAATAATTGCACCTCTTCAATATAAGAATGTATATTTTCATTATAAGTATGTGCCTTTTCAATATAAGATATTAATCATACTATTTTAATTAATACAATGTCAATGAACCATTGTTCCTTTTAGATTGTTTATTCACATTTTCAATTAGGTCAATAGATTTTGACTATCATAATTTAATTCACTTTTTATCTTACCATAGCTAAATACCACCAGGTTTTCAAATACCATGTGCACATACCATGTGCTCTTTCACCTTTTCCCTTTCTCTTTAACTCCACTTTCACTTTTACCTTTTTTCTTTAATCCAATTTCACTTTTACCTTTTTCTTTATTCCACTTTCATATTTACTCCTCTTTTAAGTAAACTCCACTCCCATCTAACTTTTCAACTTTTGTTATTTATTAAAGTCGTATTTATATTTAGTCCACTTTCATTTCCACTTTTGTGTAAACTTCGTTTCAAATTAACTTTTCCACTTTTGTATTTATTAAAGTGATACCAAGGTCACATTTATATTTAGTTAGTTACTAACCTTTGAAATATATTTGATCACTCACTGACCCCTGACATATATTTGATCACTTACTAACCTTTGACATCAATGGCAATTTATTCAACAATTGACTGCTTGAGTGGAACTTAACTATTGGTGGCTGTTGGAAATTGTTTGGGTTTGAAGGATCGTCCAACTTTGGCCTAGCAAAAATGATGACAAAAAATTGCTACAAAATATAGACTACCGTGTTGATCTGACAGATTCAAGGGTTCTCAGTGCTGCATCAACAAATTTCCCTTTGGCTACACTCTTAAATGATAGTGCACAAGAAAGTATTCAAGAGGGCAAATAGCTAGAATTCGTTCTGTTCATCACGATCTTGTCTCAACAAAATATACAATCACTGGGACAACTCGACTCAACCAATGTAGTAATTGAAATTGTCTGATTCTTTCATTGTTTCAAAGCATTCTTTCTGACATTGTTGGTGAGTGAATTCTCCCTTAGACATTCCTTCCAGCTGTTGGACACTAAAAAAATTGACTTGGATTCCATTTTTGTTCAAATTTCCTTCCCCCTTTCAACCAACAAACATCTCTTGGTCAACTTGACCTGTATAACATTTCGACTTGGATAAATTTTGACTTGGATGAATTTCGACTTGGATACATTTCGACTTGGATGAATTTTGTCTTGGATAAATTTGACTTGAGTCATTTCGACTTGGTCGAATTGCGTTGTCTCCGACTTGACTTGCCATGTCTTCTGGACGTGATCTGAATCCCCGGTGACCTTGATACCAAACTTGATTCAGTTCCAGGTTCACTTAATGAAAGGATCAATTATAAGATCATTTTAATTGAACTTGATTGTATTAAAGGTGAACACATGTGCTTATGAAATGCCAAGTATCCAAATTGAATATCAACTTGGTGCATGAGTTGTTAGTCTCATAATCCATTACAATATGCATTTAATAATAATAATTTCGGAAATAAATATATGCATAAGAATCATGAGACAATCACATAAGAGGAAGAGATCATCGCGTTTTTAACAGAGTTCACCAGAACCTTCTGGCCACGTTTCCGGAGCTGCTTGGAATACAAATCGCTTGTCATTGCTTCTCCCAATGTGGGGTTGGTTCTCCTTTACAGAAAATGGCTACATCTTCTCCCAAATGAATTTGCAAAAAGGCTCTCCATTGTGGGGCATAATTCTCCCAATGTAGGAGCTCACATACTCTTCCAATAAGGGGATCAACTCTTCCAATTAAGGGGATTACAAATTACAAGCATGATAGTTTGATTCTCTTCTCAAAGAGCTCTCCAAAAGAGCCTCAAAGGGCCTCCAAAATCCTCCTTTCAATCTCTCCCAATAAAGGGGTTTAAATAATTTTTCCTAGCTCCATAATCCAAAAAGACAAGATCCATAAATTTAGGATCCAAGAACTACTCAAGGAAAAAAATAAGAAAGACCCTTAACTTCCTCCTTGAGACTAGGAATCCACTTGTAATAAAGTGAGGAAAATTCCAAACCAACTCATAAGACCTTTAACTTCCTTCTTAAGACTAGGAAATTAATTCCCTCTTAAAATTAGGAAACTAATTTATGAGTTGGATTCTCACATAAAACTAATTTCCCACTTTTACCAATAGTACGTGAGATTTCCACTCAGTCCAAGTATTCCTTCCCCCCCCCCCCTNCTAATTTCCCATTTTTACAATTAAATGAATAATACATGAGATTTTCCAACTCACTTCAAGTATTAATCATTTTTCCAATGTGCGTGACTAATATATGAGTTTCTCATACTCATTTTAAGTATTAATCATTTTTACAATTTAATTAATTAATTATCCATTTCCACCTATTATCAAACTTTTTAATGATTTCCTCATGGTATGCAAAGTAATAGCTCCATGTGTGAAGATCCTCCTGGATCATACCTCCCCACAAAAAACACTTTTGGTCCTCCACAAGTATAGAGAGGAACTGTAAATTGAATATCTTCTAGGAAGCGTCTTACACTCCACGATGCACTTCCCCACTGCTCGATCTGCATAAAAAATGTCTTCGACAGGCCACACCCTTCTTCTCCTTCACATTTGTACTTTAGAATGAGGATGTTGATGCCAACACTTGCATCAATGCAAATTCTGCAGCTAATTCCCTGATTTGCATAACAAATGTCTCTGAAAGGCCGCACCCTTCTTCTCCTTCACCTTTGTAATTCAGAATGAGGATGTCGATGCCGACACTTGCACCAATGCAAATATGTAGCTGACAATACATGGATTACAACTTTTCAAAGTAGTACCATACTCGCCAGGAGTTTATAAAACACTCATGGAGAAGTTTACAATGATTGCCAAAACAGGCCTAGGAAAAACAATGCCTTCTCACTCAACAATGGCTATAAGACCCATTACAATGTTGCCAAAATAGCCCTAGGAAAACAATGCCTCTCACTCAATAGTGGAAATACAAGACCCATTACAATGTGCCAACAAGGCTTACAAGGTTTAGGCATAGAAAAAAACTTCTCTCACTCTCATCATCACTTTCAAGAGTGGCTAATTACAACCTTTTACATGATTAACATTAAGGTGAATACCCCCAAGTATGCACTAGTGGGAAACTCTATGGTTTTTAATCCCCTATTACAAACATGTGCAACATAATAAACAAGAAAAATTCCATCATCATTAGACTCGTCTCGCAATTCTGAGACTTCTTATTGTAAGCATGACTACTTTCGGTCGAAGTGTCAAAAATGGCGTTTTACTGCACCATATCGGTTTACATGTAAGGCTCAAACACTGAATTTCCTGCAATAATTCAGATCTTTCTGCCCTGCAACAACACTCAAAGATCACCAGAATCTGCAACATACATTCATCCTCTTGCAATTTTCAAAAAGAGGCAAAAAAACACAAATTCATAAAACTTACACTGGTTTTTGTGCTAAGGCACTTAAAGCATTTCTCAAATCTTGGCATACACAACACTAACGAGTCCGTCTCGTTATTCTGCAACTTTTGACTGTAAACTAAACCTGTTCTGAAAAGTGCAAATCTGCCTCGAAAAACATGCCATGCATTAATGGAAAATGTGGGCTTCTGCCATGAGCCTAAAAATATGTTGCTTGGATCCAAATTATGATTTCACCAGTGGATTTGTGGCAAAAAATCGTGCAAAAATGACTATACTTTCATACAATTCTGTCACTGTCACTTCTGGACCCTAGCCTTGAAATGCATGTCAAAACATTAATGAAAAAAGTGGGCTTCTGCTATGAGTGCTTCAATCCATTACTCGAATCCAAATTATGACTGCACCAGTGGATTCATGGTGAAAAATCATGCAAAAATTACTATACTTTCACCCAATTCCGTCACTATGACTTATGGACCCCCCTTGGATCTTGCCTCAAAAAGTGTGCCAAACAGGGTCGTACAACAACAATAAATGCACATAAAAAAATGCACCCGTACGACCTGCTACGTTCGCATGTACGACCTGCCATGTCATCCTATACAACTTGCCACATCGATTGTATAAATCTGCTACATCAGTTGTACAAATATGCCACATCAACTGTACAGATCTGCCACATGAGTTGTATGGATCTGCCACGTCAATTGTACGACCTGCCACATCATCATCCTAGTCAGATGCCATGTCATTGTACAGTCAATGCCACATCGTCCTGTACAAATGCCACGCTAGTTGTACGGTCAATGCCACGTGATCCTGTACAAATGCCATGTCATCAACCTAGTCAGTTGCCACGTCAGTTGTATAGATGCCACGTCAATGTGTATGGATGCCTCATCATCAACCTAGTCATCCACCATGTCAGTTGTATGATCATCATGTCAACCTGTACGGATGCCACGTCATCGACCCAATCATCTATACGGTCATTACCACGTTAGCTTGTACGAATGCGACATCATCGACCTAGTTAGCTGCCATGTCATGTGTACGGTCAGGGCCATGCCATCCTATACAGATGCCACTTCATTGGCCCAATTAGCTTCCACATCAACTGTACGGTTAGCACTACATCATCCTATATGGATGACACTATATAGATTTCACCTGTTTGGCAAAAACTTCAGATGGCCATATCTTTTGCACCGTGACTTCATTTGATGATCCGTTTGCACCGTTGTAAATATCTTGTCGATCTCTTCGATCTGGTCCATTTTTTTGTGGAATTCTGGGCACTTTTATTTTTGAGGTTTTTTGGAGCCCCATGGCTCATCCGAGCTACCCATTTCCTATTTTTCCAGATTACTGGGATTTATTTGCCATCCTTCTGCTTTGTGGATTTACTAACATGCTCCTCTTTCTCTTTGGATGCCTGCATAGCTTGTTTTTCCTTCTTTGGACCAAGTTCACAATGGAGCTTCCAACATTTCTAGATCCAATGTCCTCCTATACAACATGAGTGCAATAGTTATGTGACTTCATGTCCATTTCTCCTTTACAATACCCCAATCCTGCAAACCGAGGCCTTCTTTCAACCTCCAGTGGTTGGATGATACCTTGGCCATTTATACCAAGACCTCCTCCTTTATACCCTATCTTCCTTCAAGCCAATTCCCTTGGCGTGTTGTTCAAAGATTCCAAAATAAGCATTAACATTAATGAGGGAAGGAATTGAACATGGAGAATCCTTTACTTCCATTTTTGTTTGTGACACTTGGTCATCTTCCTGGTTGGATGAAGTTCTAGATGAGGCTTCTAGGAAACCACCTTGGTTCCCTAGTGTCTGGAGAGCATCCTCTGTCATCTGAAAATATGTGTAGCTATCAACATCATCATGACAATAACCATAACTAGTACACTTGCCATGGCCACAAGATGGACTCTTGGCTGCCTCTATCATGGATCATTCTCCAACTTGCTCCTCCATAGCTTGTAACTACAAACATATTTTACTCTTTTCTTCTTTAGACTCTTGAAGCAAGCTCCTCAATTCAACATTCTCTTCTTGCATGGTCTAGTTGAATTCTTCAAGCTCACGAAGCCATGCATTCTTTGATGTTTTTCCCATCTTGTCTTCAACACTTGCAATTCTTGTCAATCCTACTTTGATACCACTTGATCTGAATTTGGGGTGACCTTGATACCAAACTTGATCCGGTTCTAGGTTCACTTAATGAAAGGATCAATTATAAAATCGTTTTAATTGAACTTGATTGCATTAAAGGTCAATAGATGTGCTTATGAAAGGCTTGTATCCAAATTGAATATAAACTTGGTGCATGAGCAGTTAGTCTCGTAATCCATTACAATATGCATTTAATAATCATAATTGTGGAAATAAAGATATGCATAAGAAACATGATACAATCACATAAGAGGAAGAGATCACTGAGTTGTTAACAAAGTTCACTAGAACCTTCTTGCTACATCTCTGGATCCGTTTGGAATATGAATCTCTTGTCATTGCTTCTCCCAATGCGGGGCTAGTTCTCCTTTACAGAAAAGGGCTACATCTTCTCCCAAATGAAGGGGCAACAATGATCTCCCAATGTGGGGCATAATTCTCCCAATGTAGGGGCTCACATACTCTCCCAATAAGGGGCTCAACTCTCCCAATTAAGGGGATTACAAATTGCAAGCATGATTGTTTGATTCTCTCCTCAAAGAGATCTCCAAAAGAGCCACAAAGGGCCTCCAAAAGCCTCCTTTCAATCTCTCCCAATAAAGGGGTTTAAATAAATTTTCCTAGCTCCATAATCCAAAAAGACAAGATCCATAAATTTAGGATCCAATAACTAATCAAGGACAAAAATGAGAAAGACCCTTAACTTCCTCATTGAGGCTAGGAATCCACTTGTAATAAAGTGAGGAAAAGTCCAAGCCAACTCATAAGACCCCTAACTTCCTCCCTAAGACTAGGAAACTATTTCCCTCTTAAAATTAGGAAACTAATTTGTGAGTTGGATTCTCACATAAAACTAATTTCCCATTTTTACAAATAATACGTGAGATTTCAACTCACTCCAAGTATTCCTCTTTTTTTTTCCCTTAAAATTAGGAAACTAATTTGTGAGTTGTATTCTCACAACTAATTTCTTGTTTTTACAATTAAATGAATAATACATGAGATTTTCCAACTCACTTCAAGTATTAATCATTTTTCCAATGTGCGTGACTAATACACGAGTTTCTCATACTCATTTTAAGTATTAATCATTTTTACAATTTAATTAATTCATCCATGAGCATTAATTATCCATTGCCACCTATTATCAAACTTTTTAATGATTTCCTCATGGAATGCAAAGTAATACCTCCATGTGTGGAGATCCTCCTGGATCACGACTCATCCTTATCCGACTCGACTTGACCCATTTCCTTTTCGACTCAATTGGCGGGTTGAGTGGCCGAGAGTTTTTGTTATCCAAAGAGACAAAGTTATAATTGTTAAACATATAATTTCATTCTTTCAAAGCACTCGAACATGTATGCGATGCCCTATATTCCGGTAGTCCACTGCGCTCTTGTAACTCAGTATTCCTGTAGCTTTTACTATAGTTCCATGTCATACTCCACTATGGTACTTCTTGTCTTCATGTTGACATCAATGCCACCACAATATTTCCATTGGTTTTATCATAAAGAGTGCTAAGACATTATACTTTAATCATAATACAACTTTTTTTTATCTCCGGGAGACACAATTTAGAGAAAACAAATGTTCTCATGTACATTGATTTATTTTGCAATTAATAATCTATAGAGTAAAACATTGTGTTCAAGGATTGAGCTCATTGTGAATTATGTTGTTTAATTACCCAATAGACATAACTGTTTCTTCATTTGATTAATGAAAATGGACGTGTTGAGAGCGTATTGGACACAAAACAATCTTGATTAAATAGTTCTCAAACTAGAGCAAGAAGGACCGAGTCCATTGGACATTGTTTCAAGCTATAAACAATTGAAAGTATAACCAACATTGAGACACATGTTAGTGCTAAATGTTAGGATATTTTGACACTTAGGAGTTAGTTAAAAACAACTTGGTTTAATGTGTCTTTAGGTAAAGTTTGTGTTTCTTTTGTTAGGATACTTAGACACTTAGTAGTTAGTTAAGATCAACTTGGTCTAAAGTTTTTTTAGGTAAAAGTGTGTTTCTTTAGTATGCATTAATATGCATTTGTAATTATGTAATCCGACAGTCTGATCCAGATGGATATCAATGGCCACCCACCTTTTCCAACTGGCTCAAGAGAGTTTTTTGACAATTCTGGCAATTTACTATTTTTAGTAGTTTTAATTTCCGGGGCCATTTTGAGGGCCTAAATGAAGGTTTTTCTGGATTGAGCTCCTTAATGGTAGTTGAAGTCATGGTTGAGCCCCCAAAATGAATCCCCTCGACGATACCTTTCCAACGGGCTATCACACGCCTAAAACAGAGATCGCATGCAAAAGTTACGACCCTGTGAAGTTGATGTACTAACTTACCCAAACGGGGCCCACATGACTTTTGGCGCTTCATCTCCTAGGGTTAGATTTTTGGATGTCTAGGGTTTTGGACATTCTTGTTTATTGTAAAAAAGGCCTTTAGAGCCTCATTGTAAGGTTCTTTTTGAGAATGAGCGCAACCGTCACATCTCTTCTCAGAGATAAGCCGCCACCATTCCAACAAGCTTGTTTCCGTTGCATTTTACAATTTCAACTTATTTCATTATTGAATAGAAAACCAATTTTACTGTATCTCTATTATTTTGTGCTAAGAATCTGTTAATAATCTATATTCATTTCATTCTGCTCTAAAATCCAGATCAGTGGTATCAGAGCCGTCTGCTCCTTGTCGTCTTAATGCATGTCCCCAACGAGGTCAGAGTACAAAGAGTTGGGTCTTGAGCTTGTTTCTCTCGAGGAAAAAATCTCTCACACGCCCAAGCGACCTCTCATGGCAGGAGAAAAGAAAGATGAAGGGACATGAGATCCTTTCAAACTGTTGATTGAGGAAGCCCTCACGCTACAGAGGAACGATATGATGGATAGTTTTGCGCAAATCCTTCGACGACTACCAACAAGCGACACATCTTCTTCGAACGGAGGCGCCACCCCCTTTAAGGTACAAATAAACTTTGATATTCCTATATTTGAAGGTCAGATAGATGCAGATGCTGTAGACAAGTGGTTGAATCTGCTAGAAGGGTATTTTTCTGTCCATAACTTCTTGAATAGAGAAAATATTACTTTTGCGCTCCTCAAAGCCGTTCCCCATGTCAAAGATTGGTGGGAAACCTTCTGTGAGCAACAAGAAATAGAGGAAACCTCATTATTTTCAGTTACGACCACCTGGGAATCATTCAGAGATGCTATTAAGGAACAATACTACCCTATCGGAAGTTACGACGACCTGTATACCAAATGGACCACATTGCGGCAAGAAAGAGACCAAGCAGTGCCAGATTTCACAAATATCTTCCATACCTTGCGCACCAAGCTGGGTATCAAAGATTCAGATTGAAATTTGGTGCTCAAGTATCGTGGTGCTCTGCATAGATACATCCAGACTGAAATGGAATTTCTTGACATCTCATCCTTGGGCGCAACCTACCGATATGCCATAAAATTCGAGTAGAAGCTCAAACAAAAGACGTGGCAATTTGGGCCTGGGAACCCCTCACAACAAAAGCCAGGAAAGGGCGGCCCCAACCCACAGAAAAAAGGACAGAGCAAAGATGGACAATATCAGGACTACCGGTCTAGGCCACAAGCAAAGAAGGACACCAAAAAGACAAAGAAAGATACCAGGAAGTGGTTTGACTTCCATAAGAGCCCTTGGCATAACACTGCTGACTGTCACTGGTGGTTGAAGTGAAAGCCTCTGAATCAGATGCAGATTCTGACTTTGAGATAGAACCAAAAAGGGGAAGACAGATCATTGGTGTAGAACCCAGTGCCACCGTGACTACCACCAAGCTCCAACCTGGTGAACCAGACGAGCTAGAAGAAGGAGAGCACCTCTTCCATTCACAGATGTGGGTAAAAGGCACCCCACTGTACTTCATTGTTGATAGCGGTAGCGAGAATAACCTCATCTCAGCAGAGGTCGTCAAGCGACTAGCCCTGCCAACAACGCCGCACCCACAACCCTACACCATTGGATGGCTCCACCAAGGAAGCGATCTCCGCATCAGCCAACAGTGTCGACTGTCGTACGACATCAAGACCTTCAAAGACGAGGTATTGTGTGATGTTGCTCCTCTTGAAGTTTGTGATTTTCTTTTGGGCCAACCTTATTTATGGAAACATCATGCTGTATATGAGTCTAGGCCTCGTAGTGTTATTATTACTTTGAACAAGAAATTGTACAGGATACCCGAGGCAGTCCCACCTAGTGCTATTTCCTTGATCTCTGCTAAGTAATGCAGGAAGGTCATCTCTCAGACAGGGAAGTTTGTCTTCTTTGTGATTCGCTCTCAGAATAAGCGAAAGATCACAGCCACATCTAGGGTCTCTGTGGCCAACCTCTCCACACAACATAAGCAAGTAGATAAGGTCATGGAAGAATACTCGGATATCTTCTCCTCACCTACAGGGGTACCTCTGCACTGCCAGGTCAAGCACCCCATCGATCTAACGCTCGGTGCACCGCTTCCCAATGGGCCAGTCTATCGTCACTCTTTGTTAGAGAATGAGGAGATCAAGCGACAGATCCAAGAATGGATCCACAAGGGGAACATTCGCCCCAACTCATNACCAGGCTCTGAATAAAATCACAGTCAGAAACCGGTACCCGATTCCCCGAATCGATGACCTCCTTGATCAATTCATGGGGACAAATAATTCAGTAAGATTGATCTGAAGTCTGGCTACCACCAGGTCCCGATAGAACATACAGATGTATGGAAGACTGCCTTCAAGTCAAAGGAAGGCCTTTTTGAATGGTTGGTCATGCCCTTTGGTTTGACAAATTCTATAGCCACTTTCATGAGGATGATGGATGATATCCTGCGACCATTCACCAATACTTTTGTAGTGGTGTATCTGGATGATATTCTAATTTACAACAAGACTTGGGCAGAACACTTGCAGCATATTCAACAGGTTCTGCACACCCTGCGACAGCACAAG